>PJAB01000138.1:0-38341 GCA_002887195.1 Chrysochromulina parva
GCGCGGCCCGCACGCGAGATCGCACGCGGTTCGTGTGCGAGATCGCAGTGCGCCCCGCGGGGGATCCCCGCGCGACTCACTTACCCGCTGCGACTCACTTTGTGTGTCACACCTTCCTAACGATTCGTGCGAGATGCCGAGATCGGTGCTCTTGGTGTTGGCGCTGCTTGCTGGCGCTTTGGGATTCGGTCCGAGCTCGTTGCTTCGCGGTTCGCGTGCTCACTCGGCCTGCCGTCGGGCAGTTGTGCCGCTGCTGTCTGCCGATGGAGTCGGCACCAGTGAGGTGAGGTGGCTTGCGCCCCTGGACCCAACAGACCCAGAGTCTGCTCCTAGTGCGGGCGCGATGGTGATGCCGCTCTTTCCCCTCGGTGTCACCTACCTGCCATACACCTCGCCCGTGCTCAACATCTTTGAGCCGCGGTATCGCGCCATGTACAACGACATCCTCTTCTCTGGAGCTCGCCGCTTCATGGTGTGCAACGTGGACTCGGAGACGGGTCGCATGGCCGAGGTGGGCGTGATTTTCTATCTCGACGAGCTCAAGGAGGTCTCCGAGCAGACGCAGGATCGCGTCAAGTACATCGGCTCGCACTCGGTCATCGGGCGTGCGCAGCTCAACAAGGTGCTCAACCCATCGGTGGCAGCGACGCGCAAGTCATACCTACGTGCGGAGGTGACCGAGCTGCGGGATTCGGACGCGGCGGGTAACGCGGCGACCGCGAATGCCGAAGCCGAGCTCCTCAAGATGTTTGAGAATCTCGTGGACATGCAGGCCGAGCTCAAGGAGGAGCCGCGCTTCACTGAGGCAGTCAAGGGTACGCTCGCCTTTGGCCCCGGCACAGGCAAGGAGGATAAGGGGCTCTGGGGCACGATCGTGCTGTGGCAGCAGTTTCTCGAGCAGCGTGCGCAGGTGGTGGGCAACAAGATGCAGAGGGAGATCCAGAAGAAGGTGGTCGACTTTCTGCAGCGCGCAGAGGAAAGCGATTTCGACCGCTCGAAGCTCGTCAACAGCCGCGGCGAGGTGCGCCTCGAGGATCTGCCTGAGGAGCTCACTTCCGAGATCCGCTCGATCCAGCGCCGCTACCGCGAGGAGCTCGAGGCGAGCGAGTCGGACCCGTACGGCCTGCAGTTCCAGGCGCTGCTGCAGGCGGAGACGCACGCGGCGCGGCTAAAAGTCTTCGAGCGGGTGCTTGATGTCGAGCGCAAGCGCCTCTCGGCACGCGTGCGCGAGCGCCAAAAGATTGAACCTGGGCCCCCCTTGCCCTCGCCCAGCTTTCAGCACGGTGCTGCCGAACCCACCGCGCTCGGCACGTCTGAGAGAGAGCGCACGTATGACTCTCATCCGCAGGCGACGTTGCAATCGCTCTTCAAAAAGAATGACTGACGTCCGCTGGGAGATGCAAGCGCCGCGTGGATCGATCGATTACACTGGCGACACTGCGAATCACCCGTCCCCGTCCGCACGCCAGGGCCTCACAGAGAGTGAGCCCACCCTCACTGACGTTGGCGTGGCGTTCCGCAACGTCCTTGGTATCGAGTTTTTCGCCGCGAGTACCCGCGGACGAGCTCGGCCTCGTAGGGACGCAGCTTCCAAGGAATTTCTGTGAATGACCCCTGAACGAAAACGATTGGCTGTGAATTCACATGGATGACCCGCGAGGCCGCGACAAGCTGAAAAGCGCGCTCGGGACGAAGTCGGACGTCTCGTGCACGTGAGCACATGAGTTCGAGTAAAGGCATACACAGTACAAGGAAGCCTGAGATGCCAGTCTCAGATTGCGACTTGACATTCTGGGCAGACCTCAAGTCGAGGGACGCGCAGGGTAACGATCGCACGCCTCCGCATTACCTCGTTGCCTTCGGCAAGCAGCTCCGCTGCTTCTCGGAGGCGAAATGTCGTGCCCTTCTCGGCGAGGACCAGCCTGCATCGTATCTGCACGCCTTTGACTGGATCGATGGCCTGTGGAATGGCCAGCTCAGCAAGCAGCCTTGGCACGTAGAAGTGTGTACGGCACTTCTTGAGCGTGCGTTCCTCAAAGGCCTGCACGCGTGCGTGCATGCGAAGGCCGCTGCGGACGAAGCCGCGGCCGCCGATGCGCTCGAGGCCGCTAAGCAGGCTGTGCAGAAAAAGTTTGGTGAGGAGAAGCGCTTCGAGATGGAAGCGGACGTAAAAAACGACCTCGAGAAGAAATGGCAATGCGCTCTCGATCACGTCAACACTTTCATGAACAAGAGCAAGGATGCAGTGAGCTGGCTGCCGCACGTGCTTCGCTCATTAGAGGCGACCCTAGGGGCGACCCTAGAGGCGACCCTCGAGGCGCTGCCGCCGATCGGTGTCACACTTGATATGCACCTGCCGCGCTACTCGAGCCCCCTCTTCCTCGAGGCGATACAGCGCGACGCCAGGGCAGACCTCCTAGGCACGGTGCGGCGCCGTGCCGCGTGCCTGCCCCACGCCGATGCCCCACGCTGATGCCCCGCGATACTGCCCTGCGACGCTGCCCTGCTCTGATGCCCATCGGTGTAGTCCTTACCTCCCATCCTCTCTGATGCCTTGCCTCTCCCATCCTCCATTCCTCCATTCCGTGCCTGCAGCACGCGGCGCAACAGGCGCTTTGGGCGGAGCAACAGGCTCTTTGGGCGGCTAAGGTGGTGGCACTGGAGGCGGAGATGTCCCGGCAGCGAGCGGGATGTCTCCCGGTGGCTCCCGAAGCGACAGCGACTAGCGACGCCGCAGAGGTGGTGGGCTCGAAGCGAAAGCAGCTCGCACCGCCGCCAGCAGCGGAAGCGGCGGCACCGGCCGGCGACGCTTCGACTGTGAATGAGAATAGATGCGACGCTTCGACTGCGGCAGCAGCGCTGTCAGCCGTGGACGTCGCGCAGGCGCAGGCGGCCGCTCCGGCGCCCAAGGCTCCGCGGCTGGCAGAAGACGGCACTGCTGCTCAAGCCGCCTCTGTATCCTCGGCCTCAGCGGCGAAGACGGATGCGGAGGAGGCGGAGGAGGCGGAGGAGGCGAAGGAGGCGAAAGAGGCGAAGGAGGCGGAGGCTGCACAAGCGGCGGATGCGTCGACGGCGACAGACGCGGCCCTCGCAGCGGAGGTGGCGGCGTCCGATGGGGTGGCAGGGGCCGACTTGGTGGCGGGGGCTGACGGGGTGGCGGGGGGCGGAATGGGGGGGAGCGGCGAGGAGAACGATGCCATGATCGCGCACGAGCCCGATGGCGAACCGGACCACGACGCCGTCGCGGAGGACAAGGACGGCATCGAGGAGGATAACGAGGTGGAGATGTTCCAAGAGGATAACGAGGTGGAGATGTTCCAGGAGGATGCGGAAGTGGAGATGTTCCAGGAGGATAACGAGGTGGAGATGTTCCAAGAGGATGCGGAGCCCTTGGCTCTGACGCCTAGCGCCACGCCCGCGCCGCGCCGAACCGATCGCCCTACGCCGCTTCCGATGGTCAGCGCGCCTTCTGTCGCCGCCGCCGCCGCCGCCGGAGCCGACCCCTCCACCGCCTTGGGCGCATGGGGTACGCCGCCGCCCTTTGAGCCGTTGGCGCCGGTGGCGGTCCTGCTCCATCCAGGCGGCATCTCCCGACGCGGACCGGTGGTGTCGCAGCAGGAGGGGGCGGCGGTGCAGCATCTTCTCGCCTTCCCGCAGCTCAAGAAGGTGGGGCCGGGCCTACCGCGCGCGCCGCAGGAGACTCTGCTCGTCATCCATGCGAACGGTATGATGTTTGGCTTCACGCGCTCGAAGCAGATTCCGCAGCCCTCGCCGGTGCTGGCATCGCCCCACCCTCAGAGCGCGCACGCCTTCGAAGCAGCGCCCACGCCCCCGGCGCTCCCGCCGCTCCCGCAGCTCAGGCCCCTGTGCGTCTACGGCAATGAGGCTGTGCCGCTGCTTCCGGGCCACGCCGGGCACGGCCCTGGCGAGAAGGTCTTCCGCTCGACGCTCATCAAGCTGCACAACACGGACAAGATTATCGTGTGCGTGATGGGTAGCCTCAAGTTGTACGAGGTGCCCCACGAGAAGATCACGCAGAAGCAGGGTCTCGACCCTGCGTCACAGACGAACATCGAGCGCCAGTTCGAACAGCGCATGCCGGAGGTGCTCAAGAATATTTCGCAGGTGCCTGCCATCCACCCACGCGACAACAACTTGTACGCGACTGCTTGCACTGACGGCACCATTGTCGTCAAGAACTTCCACATCGAGATGCAGCATCAGGTCATCGGTCAGCCCTGCATCTCGGGGCTGCACGCCGTGACCGCCGAGGAGCTACCTGTCGCTCAGCCTCCCCCACCCACGCACGTCTTCTTCACACCGCACGGCAGCATGCTCATCGTCGTCAAGACACCCGCCCCCATGTTCCCTGCTGTGCGTGGCAACACGCCCACCCAGGGCAGCGACTCACCGCCCGCCTCTGGCGCGAGTGCCGACGACTCATGCGCCGTGGGGCTCGCGCGTGGCGGCGGCGGCCGCTCGAGCGACACGGTGCGCCCGACGCCGGCCACGCCGGCCACGCCACCCACCATGCTGCTCTGCTATGAGGTGCCCCCATACGCGATCGCGCCGGGCGCGCGCGAGCCGGAGGAGTTTCAGACCAAGCGCTCGGCCTTCCCCGAATCGGACGACGGCCAGAGGCAGTACGAGGCGGCTCTCAAGGCAGAGAAGAAGGAGAAGAAGGATCGAACCCACCACGACCTCACGTTCTGGGTGGACGAGGTGAATCGGCACAACCGCGGCGACAGGCTGCTACCGCAGGACCCGCGCAACGTGCAGCTGATCCCTCTCGGCCACCCCATCATGGCGGTGCCGCGCCCGTCCAAACTGCCGCGCCTGCCCGTGCATGGCTTCCCGCGGTGCACGATCGCGCGCGAGGACAAGGAGTACGCGCTCCTCCTGTGGGCCGAGCAGGCGCAGATGTGGCTCGTCGCGGGCGGTGCGATGCAGGTCACTGCCACCTTCCGGTCGCCTCATCTCAGCTGCGTCGCACCGCTCGAATGGCCAACACCGCCGCCCGCCTCCGCCGCTGAGATGCAGCTCAATGGCCATTGGGGCAGCGGCGGAGGTCTTGCGGAGAGCACAAAAACGACACTCTACTGGCTGGTGGGAACGAGCCGCGGCGAGGTACATGTACTGCATGGTGACACGCTCGCGAGGGTTACGATCTTGCCGGCGCACACGGCACGCCTCGCGAGCCCGAGTGCGAGCCGTGCGTTGTGCCGCACCACCACGCACGGCGTCCTCTTGGGAAGCAAGGTGCCACCTGCCGTGCCGCCCGCTGCCGGCGGCGCCACGCGCTCTTCGGCGGCATCGTACGCCGAGTACGAGGCGGCGGCGCTTGCGCGGGGCGACAAGCCTGTGGGCATCTCGGCCCTAACCGTCATCAAGCCCGATCCCAAACCTGACGAGCCTCGCGCGAGTGCTCGCGAGTTGGCCGAAGCGGCCCTCGTCGTTGGCTTCGAGGACGGCGCGGCGCGCCAATACCGTCTCGTCGATGTGCTGTTCGCAGCGTGCGAGGGTGCGACGCGGGCCTGAGACGGCACAGCTGATCGCGGCGCGTGGCGTACACTGGCAACATGAGGGTGGTAGTCGCTGTGCGTACACTACTGGCAACTGATGCGCTCGCCTACACTTGCCGGGCCACATGCCTGTTGCATGGTTGGATTGCATGTCGGGCACACGAAAGCCGTTCGATGCTCGCGGGCTCCGGGGGCTCCTCGCCCAATCCTCGCCCCGCAGCGGTTCTTCGCGCGTCGGTATAGCGTCGGAACGGTGTTTGCGTGTTCAACCACTCGAAAGACCGCCGCGCGAGCCGGCGAGGACGTCGAACAGCGCTTGCTACCCACGCCGGTCCGGGACTTCATGTAGCACACCGAAGAACGCGAGCCCCTCCCGCGCGTCTCTCGTCTCGTGTCTCGACTGCTCGACTGTCTCAATTATGGCGTCTCTCGTGTGTCTGCCGGTTTTTACGATACGGATGATATCGCCGGGAACCGGGTGGAAGCAACTGTCGCGTGGGGTCAGTGCCGTACTGCCGGTTACAACCGCTTCCAAGTTCCATCCGGTCGGCTCGTCCCGGCCGTCCCCCGCTAAGCCGCCGCTTGCTACGCCTATAAAAATTCCCTAACGCCCCGCGCCTCTCGCTCCGGGAGGTGACCCGGCGCGTGCGGCGAATCGGCGATGGTGGTTCGGTTTTCGGTTGGTGCGTCGCTCGAGTGCGTCGCGCGCCCGGCCTCGGGTGGTGGCCCGGACGAGTTACACGACACCACCACACTGGAGACTGGTGAATACCTGCTTCGTGAGCGGAGAGCCCGGCATGAGAGGAGCCCGCCGATCCGACGTGAATCCGACGATCCCATCTCACACGACGCAGACGGCGCGACAGTACAGTAACAGTAGCCGAGCCGACATGCTTGATCTCGACGGGACCGAGGTGCTCAGCCTGCAGATCGGTCATGCCTTGAGACCACCTGCGACTCCACAGTGGCCATCCAGCGCTCCAGCCGTCGCAACGCTTTCAGCGTCGGATGGCGGATCCTGGCCTCGTTGTACGCATGGAGCGCGCCTTTCGCATCATTGCCAGCGCGGAGCATGTCGCCGAGCTCAACCCAGGCGAAGACGTCGTACGGAGCCAGCTGCGTCGCGCGGCGCAGCCACTCCACAGCCTGCGCATCTGCGATCCCGCCAGGCCGCTCGCGCCGCAGCGTGGCTAATCGTCGCCACGCCCAGGACCACCCCGGAAGTAGTTGTGTGATGGCCAGCACGGCGGTCTCGGCATTCTTGCCGTTGGCGTGCGCCCGCTCCGCGGCGGCAAGGCGCGCGTCACCCTCGGCCGAGCCTGATCGCTTCAGGGCAAAATCGAGCTCTTCCTCCGCAATCTGGATCCGGCGCTCGAGAGCAAGCCGTTGAGCGAGCTGTGCCGGGGCATGCCGCAAAGCATCGGCGTCCTCCTCGGCGGTCGCGGCTGCATGCTTCTGCTCAGCCTTCCGAAGGATGGCAAGCTCCGCTCCAGCAACCTTGAAGACCGCGATGAGGGCACGTCCGGCAGCGGGCACTTGGCTCACAAAGAGGCCGAGCGAGCGAAGGGCGTCGTGCTCCGCCTTCTCATCGTTAGTATCCGCACCGCCCGCCAGCTGCTGTGTTGCCGCGAGGCTGCTCATGACTCGCCACGCCGCTGCGCGCTGGACGGCCGCGCTGCCCACGTCAGCAAAAAGCTTGTCTGCAGCGGCGAGACTCGAGATCATCCGCTGGAGGTGAGTGCGCGAGCTGGACAGGGCACAGGTAGCCAGCGCACGGCAAGATTGCATAGGGAGCTTCGTGGGGGGTGCTGCGCCAGTTCGAGTCTCGACGTTGTACACGCATCATCAAAGCTCCGCGTGTCAATGAGACGACGCAGCACAGGCTCCAGGGCCAGGAGCTGGTCGACCTCCGCTGTCGACAGCGCCGGCTCTCCAGCAGCGGCATTCGTAGCCCCCTCGGCTGGCATTGGGCCAACGAGGGGCCTGAGCTGTGTGGTTGGCTGCTGCTCCGGTGGCTGCGCTGATGGCTGCACTGATGGCTGCACTGATGGCGTCGGAGTCGCCGCTGGCGTCCGTCGGCGCTGCCGTGCCTCTTCGATAAGGAGTGCGACGCCGTTGATCAGCATCTGCACCTGTGGCCGTGGCCGCCATTTGCGATCCAAATGATCCTCGTTTTCTTCGTCTGAAACGTCGGCGGCCGCAGTCAGTGCGATGCCAAGCGCGCCGTTAGCACTGAGCTGTAGAACGAATGGTAATGCGTCAGTCGTCGCCAGTGCGCCAAGACTGACTGTGCTCAGCGGTGGAATGAGCTCATCGGTGCCAATGCGAGCCAATTGAAAGCTTCCACACGATGAGTGCAGCACCTCGCCGGCAAAGGTACTCCCATCCTCAGAGAGAATGCCAAGCAGGCCGACGCGCACAACCTTTCCGGCTGTCACCACCCAATGCCCAGGCTCGAATTGGACGGCGCGGCGCATGGGCGAGAGCGCGTCGCGGTATTTGCCGCGTACCTGATACGCCCCATTCTGTGTTGAGGACGGGTACAGGAAGTGGAAGACTGCATTCACACGCTCGTCTGAAGCTTCGTCTATGTGCAGAAAGAGCCACGCCGGAGTTCCGCAGGTGTAAGAGCCGGCATATACTTCGCCGGTTGAGAACCCCGTGGCGGAGCTCAAGAGCTGCAGTAATAATATGCTTCGCATGACCGCACCGAGCCGCTTGAGAGGATTTCAAGTCGCCTCAGTAGAGAGAGCGCTGTGAGAGAGAGAGCTGAGAGAGAGTATAGGCGCGCGGCCTCGCCAACTCTCTTCGGCCGCGTGAACTCCCGAGAGCCACGAGGCCACCTGTGCGAAATACGAAAACGTTCGGGACAAAGAACTGAGAGAGGAGGTTTTGGGACGAAACCCGATTTGTCTATTTTGGTTCGCAAATGGCGCGGGTCTGGAGCCCACGAAGCTGAAAATGCGCGTGCTGGCGAGTGCTCGAGCGACACTTTGCGCATCTGCAGCCTGCTGCATCCTCAGCAATCACCCTCTGCTTTGCGGCACAGCCGCATTTGCCGCGACGCCATCGGCGGAGGCGCAATCAGTCCTGCGGAAAGCGTTCACGATGGCGGCTCAGGGCTTTGACGAGCCAGCAGACGCGCTACTCACGCAGAGCATTGAAGTGTGGAAGAGAACACAGCAGCCACCGGACGAGCTTGCAGCGCTGTACAAGACGCGTGGCACCGTCCGGCAGCGGCAAAAGCTTTTCGATGCCGCGCTTGCGGACTACACTGAGTCGCTGAGGCTAGTTCAGCAGGCTGGAGCCAATCCTGATCCGGCGGAGCTCCAGCGGACGTTCGTGCTGCGCGCGCGCGTGCAGGAGGCCCTCGAGCGTTGGAAATTTGCTGAGGCTGACCTCACGGCCGCTATAGATCGCCTCGACGAGCTCGACGCTATAGAGTCGACCAATCCTTTCCTGTTCGCCTCACGTGGAGCCGCACGCTCGCGACTTGGCGATTTCTCAGGCGCGGCCGAGGATGCGTTGCGTGCTGAAGATGAGTTCAAGATGATTGGAGATCGAGTGCACCGGCTCTCCTCAGCCGCTGACAGTGCGCTCTATCTCTATGGCGCTGATCGGATTCCCGAAGCCGTGGAGAAGATGCGATATGTCTTCCAGAACAAGGGTCTGCCTTCGAGCAACAACCCCGACGATCTCCCCTTGATACAGGAGTTATCGCGCAAGGACGCGGAACTGCATCTGGCGTACGCGGCACACCTCTTCGGCGCAGATCGCCGCACCGATGCGGATACACAGGTGAGGTCGAGACTCTCTCGAGAGAGACTCTCGCACTCAAGCGCCGATCCCTTAGCTTCCTTGGATGGCCTCGTCGCGTGGCCTCGTCTCGTTGACAGGCCACGTCCTTCGAGTCTCTCCGTTTGCAGTGGGAGTCTGGGTGTATCCGACTGGAGGCGTTCGTTGAAGATGGCATCGCTCGGCTTGAGGAGGAGCGAGCGCTCCGAGAGGCAGACGAGAAGCGGGCAGACGAAACGGGCACCATGCAGCGGCAGCGCGCCTCGTCCGTCTCTGCCATGCCGTTGGGCCAACTCACGCCCAACTCGGATACGAACGCGCGCCTGATGGGAATGGATCCGCAGTCTCCTTACGTGACCCAACGGCCAGCGACTGGGTGGATTTGGTACAAGACATCGGAGGGCGACGTTGAACGCCGTGACCCAGGCCTGCCCCTGGTGGAAGTGGACCCTACTCTCTCATGCGCCAAATTCCGTTCGGACGAGTGGTTGACCAAGAACCGGCCCGAGTGGCCTTCCAAACTGCGGGCGGCGACTGCGAGGTATGCCGAGGTCGTGCCGCAAAAACCAATCGTGATGCCGCCGAAGGGCTCGCAACCGAGCAAGGGTGAGCTCGTGTTCTGACTTTCTTATCGGCCGAGAGGGCGTCCGTGGTCCGCGAAGCCGGCGGCAGCGCGGGCGGGGAAGAGAGCGAACTTGAAGCGGTGTAAATATAGAGAGTAACAGTAACTCTGAGAGTCGGCTTCAAACAACAATGAACACTCCGTTCCGAAACACACACGCTGTAGGTACGGAAAGACAGAGTTTACACCACACCTCCAAGGGCGCGCGGCCTTCGAGACGGCGGGAGTCCTACGCGGTCTTACCAAGTTACATTAGCGGCGGGTCACACCGCACCGCGCGACACGCCGAGCCGGAACCCTGTGCACACAGGCTCACTGGCGTTTGTCAAGATGCGTACGTAATGATGGAGCTAAATGGTACATCGAGCAAAGAGCGGCGCTCCCCGCACAGCCCGCAGCGCAACAATGCTATGGGCGATCGCCGGCCTCATCCGGCGAGAGAAGGGTACAGAGGGGTACAGGGCCTCGGGGAACCATCCTGCGATTCCGAGAGACCTCCTACTCAGCGGCGTCACGCGCCACGGCCGGCCGCAGCTAATTGCCACGTGATGCTGATGCCCTCCTTCGAGTGCAGGCGAATCGCCTGAACGATGGACTGCAACGCTCTCTGTGAGCCATATGCCACCAGCCGCAGCCCCTCAGAAGAGCGTACGAAGCTGACCGCAACCTGCGAGCTCTGTTGTTCGACGTTGGCGGCCGCGAGCACAAAGTCGGTCAGTCGAACGTCAGCGGGCACCGTGATCGTAACTCGCGATAAACGCTCGAGCGTTGCCTCGATGTGTTTGGCAGCCAGCGTGTCATCGAAGACGCGCGGGCTGAAGGACTGTGCCACAGCAAAGGGCGAGGCACAAGTGCAAAGGGCAAGCCGCTCACGCGGCCTCCACTGCTGCCTCCACTGGCCCAAGAACGGCTGCAGCGCTTGCGCAGCACTGAACATCCCGATCAGTGTGAGTGTCTTGAGAGTCGAAAAAACCCCATTGTGAGAGAGAGCCTGCATGGGACGGCAGGGGCGTTCGCGGAAGGTGCTGCAATCATTCTGGATTCCTCTGGGATTCCTTTCGTAGACTTCGCGCCGAAGGATGGACGGACGGAACTTTTACCCGGTGCTCTGCCGCTGCTGCTGCTGCTGCTCAATGGCTGCCTCGCACGCCTTCAAATTCGCTACGGCACCTCGCGTGCTCTCGTGCGCGTCGCCGAGCGCGGCCGTGTTGATCGCGACGGCGCGCTGCAAGTATGACCGCGCGTCCGAGTGGCGGCCGAGCTGCGTGAGTGCCCCGCCAAGGTTGGCCAGCGCCGTCGCGTGCTGCGGATGCTTCGCGCCCGCTGCCGTCTTTGAGATCTTGGCCGCACGGCGCAGCAGTTTCACAGCCTCATCGTGGCGCCGAAGGTCAAGGAGCAGCACGGCGACGTTGTTGAGCGAGCTGGCCAGATCGCCGTGCCGCGCTCCGAGTGCACGCTGGCGCAGCGCGAGAGCGCGAGCGTGCAGCGCGTGCGCCTCTTCGAGGCGACCCGCGCCGTGGCGCAGGTCAGCCATGTTGTTGAGCACGTCTGCACGAGCACGCGCATGAGCGATCGTGAGCTCATCGCCCTCTTCGGCCGCCGCGGCCTCGTCATCGTCGTCGTCTGCGTGCACCGCGGCATCGAGCGTGCGCAACGCGCGCGAATAGCGCGCCTCAGCCTCCTTTGGTCGCCCCGTATCCGCGAGCACCGCGCCGAGGTTGCTCTCCACCGTCGCCTCGTCGAGCAGCGCGCCCGACCCGTCGAGGAGTGCGAGCGCCCGCCTGAAGGCGGCAAGCGCCTCATTGTGACGGCCGAGCGCCTTGAACGCGCCGCCGAGCGCATTTTCCGCAGTCGCTGCCGCTTGCCGCTCTCCCGCGGTGCGCGTCGGCGGTGAGCGTATCGCGCGCTCAAGCAGTGGCACAGCCTCGGCGTAGCGCCCACCGGCGACAGCCGCGAGACCGTCCTCGCGCGCCTGCACGCCCGGGCCCTTGAGCACGAACGTTTGCGCCGGGGGCTGTGCTAAAAGCGCGCTCGCGAGAGCAGCGCACACCAGCGCCGACGAGATCGCCATTCTTTTTTGACGAAAGGAGCATTAGACCCCTGGCCGCGGTCTGTTTCGAACGTACCGGTAGGCGTTGATTGCAAAGATTGGGCCCAAAAGAAAGTCCAGGGCCCAAGTGGGCTTGGTCCCGGACGACAGCAGGCGGCCATGGGCACGGCAAACCCTCTGACGATCAAAAGGCGACGGCGATCCTTCCAGACCCTCGGTCCCAAATTCGGCATGCTCGTCAGTCTGCTCTTCGCTGCTGCTGCTGCCGTTGCACACTTGTCTGCGGAGCCTGAGGCCTCAGTCGTGGATGGCCATGAGCTCCAGCGCCGCAAGCTCTACGAGTACGAGCCTGGCGTCTGCGACTCGTTCCTGGTGACCAACTACAAGTACGTTGCGGAGGCGCTGCTCATCTGGGGCATTTTTTACATGTTCTGGGCCCTTGCTATTGTGTGCGACGACTACTTTGTCGCGTCGCTTGAGGTCATCTCAGATGAACTCCATCTCTCCACCGATGTCGCGGGCGCGACCTTCATGGTGAGCGCCCATCCGCATTCGGCCGGCGTGCCTGCCTGCAAAGCCGAGTGGTCGGACAGCCGTCGCGGCCATCAGGCGACTGCGGACAGCAGGCGCAGCGCTCTCAGTGCAGCGCACGCAGCGCAGCCCGGCAGCCCGGCTGGCCGAAGCGCTGATGATGCTAGCGTTCCGCCACTGATGATAGTGATGATGGCGATACCCTGAGTGCCGCTTACCACTCTCGCGCCTCGCTCGCTCCGTGCCGTGCAGGCTGCGGGATCATCGGCGCCTGAGCTGTTCACGTCGGTCATGGGCGTCTTCGCCGTCAAGAACGACGTTGGCATCGGCACCATCGTCGGCTCCGCTGTCTTCAACCTGTGCTGCATCATCGGCGGCACGGCGCTGTTCACGCCGCAGGTGCTTACGATCGATTGGAAGCCGATCACACGTGACTCGCTGTTCTACGCCGCGTCGATCGTGGCGATGATCGCGGTGCTGGTCGACGGCGCTGTGACGTTGAACGAGGCGATCGCCCTCATCGTGACCTACAGCTTGTACGTGCTGTTCATGTACTTCAACACGCCGATCTTTGAGGCCGTCTCCAGATGCTGCGGCGAGAGCCCCTCGTCGCCAGAGGAGGAGGAGGAGGAGAAGAAGGAGGACGAGGAGGACGAGGACTCGCCCATCTCGGCGGCGATCGCCCGCCCGCTCGCCCTGCTCTTCGAGGTGACCATCCCCAACTGCTCCAAGGAGCCCAACAAGGGCCGCTACATGACCACGTTCTTCACATCCGTGTTTTGGATCGGTGTGCTCTCGTACTTCATGGTGACGTGGGCATCCAAGCTCGGCTGCATCTGGAACATCCATCCCGCCGTCATGGGTGTCACCATCCTCGCCGCGGGCACCTCGGTGCCCGACGCGATCGGCTCGCTTCTCGTGGCGCGCGACGGCCACGGCGACATGGCCGTATCCAACGCCATCGGCTCCAACGTCTTCGACATCCTGCTTGGCCTGGGCGTGCCGTGGGTGATGGGCGCCGTCATCTACGGAGGTGACGTCGAGGTCGACGCCGACAACATCGTGCCGCTCACGCTCATCCTCTTTGGGACGCTCGTCGGCGTGTACGTCGTCACCGTGTGCTCGGGCTTTCGCCTCACCAAGTTGGTCGGCGCCATCTTCTTCTCCATGTACTTCCTGTTTGTCGCGTACGTGCTGATGCACGAGTTCCACATGATCTCCTTCTAGAGAGCTTAGAGAGGCGCAGCAGCGTGCCCGCTGCCAGCATGTGCGTTTGCAGTCGGGGATGCCATGGTGCAGCTGGCTGCCGTGGTGACGAGCTCTGGGAGGCGCGCCGCCGTCGCCTCGGAAGGCGGGTGCGAGCCGGTCTAGTACTTTGACCTTCGCCATCTGGGCCTCTCTCATGTATACAATAATTAAACGCCCTCCAAGAGGTGATTGTGTAAAGTTGGCCGCGCCGTGTCGAAGAGGGTGGTCCATTCGTTCACAGGAAATCCTAGTTACCTCCAAAACAATGATGCGAAGGTGTTTACTTGTCTCCGTGGCGGTGTACGCAATTCTACTCGGCAAGGCGTTGTTTATGCCGGCCGAGGATTACGAGCTGTCGTCGTCGCAGCCTGCGCACGCTAGCACTCAGCTGCCGCCATCTGCACCCTCACCGTCTGTGACCAGGGACCGCCATGCTAAGAAGCACGATGTTATGCTGAAGAATGACGACACCGCGAGCACGCCTGCTTACGTGCTCGTGTCATTCAAAGACCTCACGGCGCTTGGAGATGGGCTCCGGCTCCTCGTTTCCGACGACGGCCTCTCTTGGTCGGCACTACCGGGTGAACCACTGCTCCTACCGCTTGCCAGCATCGAAGGAGCTCGTGTCTTCCGCGACCCATCGGTCGCATGGCACGACGGCTGGTTTCACCTCGTGTTCACATCTGACCTGTGCGTCGACCAGGTGCCGGGTAAATGGGTCTGCCGGAGGCATGGCAAGCCACCGCGGCCGGTTGCTCGATTCGGCTACGCCAGGTCCCGAGACCTTGTGCACTGGGAGGCCGTGCGCCTCGTCGAAGCGCCGATCGAAGACGCGTGCTCGCTGTGGGCACCCGAGGTCAGCGTCTTGCCTTCTGAAGGCGACGAACCCGCAAGATTGCTGGTCATGTTCACAGCGACTCAGGCCGCCGACCTCTGCCCATCCCAGATGCGCGAGAGCGTCCACCGGCCTTTCTACATGTTTGGTCGTCCAGAGACGGGAGAGGAACTTGACACCTCTACGATCCGCTGGTCCGCGCCGATGCCCATGGCCATCGGCAATGGCGGGTCGATGATCGATCTCCACGCGATGCGGCTGCCGAGGCAGCACGAGAGCGACCATGACGACGACCACGACGACGGTGGCATGCGCGCTCAGCACGGCGCTCCAGTGGCGGCGCACCTTAGCCAGGGCGCCTCCCGATATCTCCTCATCTACAAAGCCGAGGCCAGTCGCTGTGGGAAGGGGTACTCGACGCCATTCGAGTGGACGGTTGGGGCCGATTATCGAAACTCCTCGTGCGCTCTGGTGCTTCGTCAGGCTGTCGCCGAGCATCCAACGGGCCCTTGGGTCGACGATCCGCATGCTGTAGGCGCCTTCTTCCCACACGCCATCTCACGGCCATGTGTCGAGGGTCCGAGCATGCTGCAAGCGGCAGACGGCGGCTGGCTTGTGTTGTTCGACGCCTACCGCACCGACTGCACGCTCCTTGTACCTGGTGACACCCGCGGTTGTGGCACCGTCGGGGGTTTGCCAGCCGCGGCGGCCAATCTGCACGCCGTCGCCAGCAGGTCCACGAAAAAGTCCTGTGGCTACCAGACGAAGCGCCGCGGATTCGGCGCCCTGCGATCTGCCGACCTGGCGGTCTGGACCGACGTTTCCGGCAGCGTGTCCTCGCCAGCTGACTACAAGCATGGCACAGCCATTAAGCTGCCACAGAGGGCTCGGACGACCATATGCGAGCTCGCAGGCCGCACCGGGGCGCTCGCTCCGCTGTGTCGCGGCGGGGTGTTGAGCCCTCGCACCAAACATTAGCGCCGTCTCCAGGTGTAACTTCTTTGTGTGTTCGGCGCGCACAGTTTCTAATTCACAGCCTTCCAAAACAGTTTCACAGAATCGACAATGGCTACCAGTCCTACCACCGGTTCGACCCCGACCCCGAGCGTCGACGTGGAAGCGATGCGCGCAGAGATAGCGGCAGCCCGTGCCGAGAACGAGGTACTGCTCCAGCAAATCACGCGACTGTGCCTCTTTGTGGAGCAACGCACGGGCTGCGATCCGATCGCCGTTATGTATGCTCGGGGCTCGCTGGTCGGCACAGCAGCACCGGCAACACCAGCACCGCAGCAGGCGCCGCCCTCGGTCGGAAGCTGGATGTACGATACGATCATCGGCCGCCCTTCTGCATCGGCCGCGCAGCAAGCGCCAGCACCGCAGCAGCCGCAGGTACCATCGTCACCGCCAGCACCACAGCCGCCAGGGCCGCCAGGGCCGCCAGCGCGTGTAAAGCAGTCTCTTGTGGAAGCCCCAGCGCCCGTGAAGCTCAATGCGGCATCGCCGCAAGCTGCGGCGGCGGCCGCATCGCCCTCCGAGAGCGCCAGCATCCAGGGCGCTCACGCAACGCCCGAGCCGCCTGTGGACGAGGTTATCTCCCGCGGGCCTTCGCTCGCGTGGGCCGGCGAGCCCGAAGCCATTGAGGAACTCGAGAAGCGGTTGGCACGCAGCAGCGGCCTCGTGGAGATGAGCATTGATGGAGTGGGGCTCGCGCGGCTGCCTGCCACCGCGTCGTGCTGGGCGCACCTGGGTGCCTCGCTCGTGTGCCTCTCGCTCAATAGCAATAGCCTCGTCGAGCTGCCTGCCGCGTTTGAGCAGCTGCAGAAGCTTCGGCGGCTGCGGCTCGAGAGCAACCTGTTTCGCACCCTGCCAGCGCCCGTGCTCCGGCTCGCCCGCCTCCAGGAGCTTGGCATGGGCTGCAACCAGCTCACCGGGCTGCCCGACGACATCAATGCGCTCGAGCGGTTGGAGGACTTGTATCTCGTCTCGAATGAGATCTCGTTCCTGCCCCACACGCTCGGCGCACTCTCGCGACTACGTCGGCTCGAGCTCTCGGCGAACGCTCTGTACGAGCTCCCACGCTCGGTCGCCAACTTGCGGGCTCTCGAGTCACTCTGGCTCTCGAGCAACTCGCTCGCCACTTTCCCACAACAGCTGTGCGCGCTCGACAACTTGACGACACTTGACCTGCAGTCGAATCGGCTTACCTCCGTGCCACGCACCGTCGGCACCATGCCGGCCCTCACCACGCTACTCCTGGGTGGCAACCCGCTCGTGTACCCGCCCGTCGGCGTCGTTGCACAAGGACCGCCCGCGGTGCTCGAGTACATCCGCAGCCATCGACAATCCGATCTGCTCTCCTCGGCTAGCGAGCGCTCCGTGCAGCAGGTCGCCGCCTACCGCGATCGGCTCACATCGTCCACCGCCGGGGTGCTCGAGGAGCGCCGCCAGCAGAAGAAGCCGCCGCCGCCGCCGCAGCAGCAGCAGCCGCAGACGCAGCAGGTAGGTAGCAGGCGTAGCCGGCGTGGCGACACACCCACTGGTTGGCTAGAACCTCTTGACGACGATGGGGAGACAGCTGACGACGCTGGCGCCGGCACGGAACAGCTGCTGGGCGCGACGAGGGGCCGTCGAAGCAGCGGCGACGCACAGCGTGCACGCGCCGCTGCGCAACGATCAAGTCACCTCAAGGATTCGGCGCCCGAAGCTACAGCAGAGCCCGAAGCTACAGCAGAGCCCGAAGCTACAGCAGAGGCCGCTTCTTCAGACGCGTCGGTTGCAGCTTCGGAGGAGCGCAAACCCCGGTCAACGACCTTCTTTGATTAACAAGCTCGTGTGTTTCCTCTGAAAATGCGCGAGTGTGTACGATGATGTGTACGTCCAGACCTTCACATCTCTCGTGCACGTACTATTTGCAAAACGCCTTTTCGTGACTGACTGACTGCAGCGTGCCCTCTATCACCTCCATTCGTCGCTCGAGCTTGGCGAGCTTACTGTCTAGATGCGAGAGCTTTCCGCGCGTGACGTCATCTGCGTCGGGGAGCAGGAGGGGGAGCGTGAGCGTGGTTGAGTGGAGATGTTGAGGCCAACACACCGAATGTGTTGAGGAAGCTCGCGAGATGTGCGACACCAAGCTGCACCGCCTGCACGAATTCCCGATTCTGCCAGTCCGCTTGCACCGTTACGGTGTTGGTGGACGCCGAGGGTGGCGGCGGCATGTTGTGTGGGCGGCTGGATGCTCGGCCTCCGTATGGGCCTTCACACGGATCTCGCCGAAACGCACTCGAAATGCCTGTAAAGTCATGACAAGTCAAGTCAATCCGTAGACGCTGCGCAATACAGATAAAGACCTATGATAAGACCTGCGAGGCATCTACTGGGTTTCAACACTCAGGTACATGTAATTACCCTATGGTGTTTCTACATTAGTGGCGCCCACACGCGCACAGCCGTCGCTCTGCGCACTGCGGAATCCTACACAGCAGCGCACAAAGTGTCGTCTGCACCCTACAATTACAAAGCAATCCTCTGGACACTCGGACGCATGCTCCAACCGTCGCTCTCTCCTCTGTCTCTGCCGCGCACTGCCGGAACCGAGTACACATGCCACATATGTACACCCATCCCACCCGGCGCACCCACCTCAGCATGTGTAACCATTTGTAGACGCCCTCAAGGCTCATTCACAGCTCCTTCACAGCTCCTTCACAGCTCCTGGTGTTCACTGATACCACTCATGCAGCGACCGGACATCCAGCTTGATCTGGTTGTTCGGCTTGTCGCCAGTGGCCCGCCCGTTCACCTTCTCCAGCGACTCGGCCATCAGCTGCGCCACCTGGATATTGGTGATCAGCGGCACGCCGTAGTCCACGGCGAGGCGGCGAATCGCGTAATTCAACAGGAGGCGCTCTGAGAACTGGTTGGAGAACATGAGCACCAGGTGGATGTCGCCACGCGAGATGTAGTCGTCGATGCAGTTCTGGATCGGCGTCGTTGCACTCGGGTCCGCATAGTTGACCCGGGTGACCGGCAAGCCCTCTTTCTTGAGGAATTCGGCCGTCTGCTCTGTCGCGTACAGCTGATAGCCGAGCTTCGAGAGCGTCTTCAGCGTCGGCAAGGTCTTCTCGTTGCGTTCGCGCGCCTGGATGGAGACCAGGATGTTCAAGCGCGGCAGCTTCATGCCCGTCGACAAGAGCGACTTGAGGAACGCATCATACACATCGGGGCCGAAGCAAGCGACCTCGCCTGTGGAGGCCATCTCGACGCCGAGAGAGGGGTCGGCGCCCTTGAGGCGCTGGAAGGAGAACATGGGCGCCTTGACGCCGACGAAGTTCTTCTCGGGCGTCGTGCGCGTCATCTCGACCAACTTCTCCGTCCCGCACATGGCTCTGGTGGCCGTCTCGATGAAGTTGACGCCGAGGCACTTGGAGGAGAATGGGGTGGAACGAGAGGCGCGCAGGTTCGTCTCGATCACCTTGACAGAGCCATCCGCTGTGGCGATCAGCTGCATGTTGAAGGGGCCGGTGACCTTGAGCGCCTGCGCCATCTTGTACGTGATCTCGTCAATCTTCTTGAGCGTGGCCGCAGACAGAGAGCGTGGCGGCAGCACGAGGGTCGCGTCGCCGGAGTGCACTCCTGCATTCTCAACGTGCTCCGAGACGGCGTGGAGCAGGATGCGGCCGTCCTGCGCCACGGCGTCGACGTCGATCTCGCGCGCGTTCTCGATGAACTTGGAGACGACCACTGGCTTATCTCCCGAGACCTCGCCCGCGAGATCGAGGAAAGCCGTGAGCTCGTCCTTCGAGTACGCCACGTTCATCGCGGCCCCCGAGAGCACGTACGACGGGCGGACGAGGCACGGGTAGCCGACGTCCTCGCAAAAGGCGAGCGCATCCTCGTTCGAAGAGAGCATACGCCATTTTGGTTGGTCGATGCCGACCGAGTCGCACAGCGCCGAAAACTTGTTGCGGTCCTCGGCGGTGTCGATCATCTTGGGCGAGGTGCCTGCGACCTTGATGTCGCTCTCCTCCATCGAGAGGGCGAGGGTGTTGGGGATTTGGCCGCCCACCGAGACCATTGCCTGCGTGCAGCTCTCGGCCTCGTAGATGTCGAGCACGCGCTCGAGCGAAAGCTCCTCGAAGTAGAGCCGGTCGCACTCGTCATAGTCCGTCGAGACGGTCTCGGGGTTATAGTTGACCATCACGGCCTTCTGGCCCATCTTGCGCAGCGTGCGGATGGCCGAGACGGAGCACCAATCGAACTCGACGGACGAGCCGATGCGGTACACGCCGGAGCCGAGCACCATGGTGCCCGGCTCGTCGAACTTGACGTCGTGCTCGTCGCCGTTGTACGTCATGTACAGGTAGTTGGTGGCGGCGGGGAACTCGGCGGCCATCGTGTCGATCTGCTTCGCAAAGGGCAGGATGCCCATCGCCTTGCGTGTCTTTCGGATGTCCTTCTCGAGCCCGCCAGTGCGATCAGCAATCTGCCTGTCCGAGAAGCCCGACTTTTTGGCCTGCAGCATCGTGGTCGCGGGCAGGGTTGCGGGCGTGAACTCTTTGAGGATCTTGTTCATGTCCGAGATCCGCCGAAGCTTGTACAGGAACCACGGGTCGATTTTGGTGAGCGATTGGATGCGATCGACGCTGTAACCCTTCTCGAACGCAAGCGCGAGCGCGTAGATGCGCTGGTCGTTGGCGATGCGGAGGAAGTCCTCGAGGGAACGCCCTTCGGGCTCGAAGCCCGACGGTTCGAAGCCCTTCGTCGACGGGTTCGTCATGCGCAGCGCCTTCTGCAGCGATTCCTCGAAGGTGCGCCCAATGGCCATCACCTCGCCCACCGACTTCATGGCCGAGCCGATGTCGCGCGAAACGCGGTCGAACTTGGCGAGGTCCCAGCGCGGGATCTTGACCACAATGTAGTCGAGCGAAGGCTCGAAGCATGCTGTCGTCGACTTGGTCACCGAGTTCTTGAGGTCGGGCAGCAGCTTGCCGAGGGCGAGCTTGGCGGCAACGGCAGCAAGCGGGTAGCCCGTCGCCTTTGACGCGAGCGCCGACGAGCGCGACAGACGCGGGTTGACCTCGATGATGCAGTAGTCCTGCGACAGTGGGTCGAGCGCGTACTGGATGTTGCACTCGCCCACGATGCCGAGGTGGCGGACCACCTTGATCGCGGTCGTGCGGAGCATGTGGTACTCGTCGTCCGTGAGTGTCTGCGAGGGCGCGATCACGATCGAGTCGCCCGTGTGCACGCCGAGCGGATCAAAGTTCTCCATGTTGCACACAGTGATGCAGTTGTCCGCAATGTCGCGCACGACCTCGTACTCGACCTCTTTCCACCCATAGAGGGACTTTTCGACGAGCACTTGCGGCGATGAGGCGAATGCCTCGCGGCAGTGGGCCTCAAACTTGGCCGCGTCGGGGATGATCGCCGAGCCGAGCCCACCGAGAGCGAAGGCGCAGCGCACCATGCAGGGGAAGCCGATCGTCTTGGAGGCCTCCATTGCCTGCGCGAGCGTGTCGCACGCGAAGGAGGGCGCGATGCGCTCGTTGATCTCGTTGAGCTTATCCGAGAAGATGCCGCGATCCTCAGTGGCGATGATGGACGCGACCGACGTGCCGAGCACGCGCACGTTGTACTTGGCGAGGATGCCAGACTGCTCAAGGGCCACGCCGCAGTTGAGCCCCGTCTGGCCTCCCATAGAGAGGATGATGCCCTCTGGCCTCTCCCGCTTGATGACCTCCTCAACGTACTCGGGCGTGACCGGCAGCAAGTACACCTTGTCGGCGGGCGACTGGCCCTGTCCATCGACGTTGGTCTGCACCGACGCAATGTTCGGGTTGATCAGAATGACTTCGAGCCCCTCCTCCTTGAGCGCCTTGATCGCCTGCGAGCCCGAGTAGTCGAACTCGCCCGCCTGGCCAATGGAGAGACCGCCCGAGCCGAGCAGCAGCACCTTGGTGAGCGGCTTGGGCGCCTCGGGCGTGTACTTGCCCGCACCGAGCCGCACGGAGATCGGGATCGTCGGATTCTCCATCGCGGACACGAACTGCTCGAAGAGGAACGACGTGTCGCTCGGGCCGCACTTGGCCTCGGGGTGGAACTGCGCCGTGAACCACGGATTCGTCTTGTGCATGATGCCCTCGTTCGACCCGTCGTTGCGGTTGACGAAGAGCGGCTGCCAGCCCTCGGGCAGCTTCGTCGCATCCAGCGCGTACCCGTGGTTCTGCGGCGTGATCACGCACTTGTCGTTGAGCAGATTGGTCACCGGCTGATTCTGGCCGCGGTTGCCAAACGGAAGCTTGTACGTGGTGGCGCCTGCGGCGGTGCCGAGCAGCTGGTTGCCCAGGCAGATACCGAACACGGGCTTCATCTTCGCCTTGCCGCTCGACATGGCGTCGAGCACCTCCTTGATGTGGCCGATCGTCTTCTGCACGACCGAGGGGTCGCCTGGCCCGTTGGAGAGGAAGACGCCATCGGCCTCCGCGAGGCGGGGCAGCAAGGGCGCGTCCCAGGGAAGGAGGGTCACCTCGCAGTCGCGCTGCAGGAGCGCGCGGATGATGTTCACCTTGATGCCGCAGTCGATGGCGAGCACCTTCCAGCGATTGCCCTTGCCGTACACCTTGGGCGCGGTGATGGACACCTCCGCCACCAGGTTGCGCTGGTTGACGTCGACGAACTCTTGTTTCTTGTCGCCGCCCAGCACGACTGCCTTCTCGAACTCGATGCGCGCCTTAAGAGAGCCCTTCTCACGGATCTTCTTGGTGAGCAAGCGCGTGTCGAGGCCGTAGAGAGCAGGCACGCGCTGCTCGGTCAGCCACTGCGAGAGCGAGCGCTGTGAGTTCCAGTGCGAGTGGTGGTGCGAGTAGTCGGCCACGATCAGCGCGGAGACCTGAACCCGGTCGGACTCGAAGAACTGTGGCAGGCCGAACTTGTCGATGCTGTCGTTGGGCACGCCGTAGTTGCCCACGATCGGGTAGGTCATCACGAGAATTTGGCCGCGGTACGATGGGTCAGTGAGCGACTCCGGGTAGCCAACCATGCCGGTCGTGAAGACGAGCTCGCCAGCAGTGTCCTCTTCGTACCCAAACGAGACGCCGCGCAGGCGCGTACCGTCCTCGAGGACCAGGGTGCCCTGGCGGTAGAACATGGCCGAATTCGAACCAAAGGTCGAGCCCAAGAAGGCCTGCGGCCGTTCGGCTGGCATCTGCATCCTCGCGTTCGAGGCTAGCCGAGAAGGCATTGCCGCATGGATTGAGGACGCAGGTGAAGCCGCCGTCCGCACCGCGAGCGGCTGCATTGCCGCTGGACGCCAGCTCGTCGCTCCGTAAATCATGGCCAGCATTGTTATCAGTCGCATCATGGGGGACAGCGTCGTCTGCGGCACAAAGTCGGGGTGAGGTTGATGAGTCTCCTTGCGACAGAGACCTGCGACGTAGATGATGAATTTCCGCAGATTGCCGTACGAATCGAGTCCAACGTTTCCATACTCGGCACCCTTAAGCAAGCAAGCACGGTCCAAACTCGGCGCCCGTTACTACATCATGGTGGGTTAAGTACCGGAGGCGGCGCGGCACGGCGTGCGTCGCGCGTCGGTGAGTCGGCGGTTTTCTTGAAACCGGCGGTCACATATCTCATATGTGCAAGGTCCCACTTCCGTTCCTCGCCTTGCAATAACCTCGCAAGAGACACCCACCGCGAGGACTCTCGACAGTCGACACATCCATCATCATCGGATCAGCTCGCCTTCTTCTCTCTCTGAGCCGCCACTTTCTGTTTCGCCTCGAACTCTTCTAGCTTGCACTTCGCGCGCGCCTCGAACTCATCTCGGAATCGGAGGTACAGGAAGAGAGCGGCCTGCGCGTCCTCAAGTGGCGAGTGCCCATCCGCGCTGTCCTGGATGACGAGCCCTAGAAACTCCCACGTGATGTGCCTCAGCTTCCGCGGGCGACCGCCTCGGGAGAGCAGCCGGCGAACGTCGTGCGCAGTGTCGCGGCACATGTGGCGCGGAGGGGAGAAGCCGAGGGCGCCGAAATCATGCTCGAGCGAGTGGCCCACGATCACGTGCCCCGCCAGCAGATGCTTGACCTCCTTCTGCACCGTGTTGAAGCTGGGAGCGTCGCGCAGATGGGCAGGCTCAATGCCGCTCACCCACGTGCGATAGTCGGTCACGGGCTTGGTCGGTTTTGCGTACGAAAAGTAGACTTGATTGCCCGCCTCGTTGATGACGCACACCGATGCGAGGCGCGAGTCCGCCCCAAAAGCGCCCACGCCCACCATCTCGCAGTCGAGCGCAAGGACGGGGGTGATGTCGGTGGACTCACTCAGCGGTCGCGGTCGGCGTACGAGCCCGGCGTTCCTGCCGCGCGTCGTGGCTCGGCCATCAGCTGCGAGAGCATCCGCAGTCGAGCGGCCAAGGTCGACCACCCCACCATCCATGGGCGATTGGCTCAGCATGTAGCGAAGCAGCAGCACGGCGGTCCCGAGCAACGACACGTGCAGCGGCACATCAATGCAAGGCGCGGCTTCGTCGGCCGCTGCGCGCTGGGCGAGTGCGTCCGCTACTGCATTCTGCGCCAGCCCCTGGTGCGCCGGAACTTTGTAGAAGCACGTCTGGGCGTACCGTAGGCGCAGCAGCCACCAGACGACGCGCGCGAGCCGCAGCTCACGTGCGTCGAGCGTCGGGCAGCGACGGCCACCACCGCCAACAGTTCCTCCTCGACCAGCCTTACGCGGCTGCAGCGACTCGTCATCGGAGAGCACGGCCACCACATTGAGCGCATGCATAGAGTCGGAGAAGATGCTCAAATGCTGCCCGCGCGGGTGGTGCATGAGCGTCCAAAACAGTGCCGCGAGCTCCGGAAGCCCAGACTCGGTGCGCTCACCTTTCGTGTCGATGCGGCCGCTACAATTAAGTGGATGGCCATCGCTATAATAAACGGCAAATCCGCACGCGCCGTTCGCGAGGACCGAACCGTCCACAAATGCCTTGAGCTCCTTGCCCTTTTGTGAGCCGATCAGCGCCTTGTCAACTCCTTTGGTGCGGACCACCAACTGGTCGCGGCCTAACAATCGACGGCGTGGCCATCCAGCGGCCAGCAAGAAGCCGACGAGCTCAGCCGTCCGTGCGATTGCGACGAGCACGACTCGGAAATGCTGGAGCACGTACTGGGGCAGCCCAATCGACCACATGAAAGACCTCATAACACGTGCCCGGTCGTGACCAAGTTGTTGTGCGGGTTCACGCGCGTTGTGTTGAACATCATGTCAGCCGTTCTCCGCAGAATTCTTTATGTTTCACAGCCACGTTCCTGACACACGTTTTTCTACACAGGCCGATCGATCGTTGAGCCGCTCTCAGAACCTCTGTTGACGCTCAAACGCTTGTTCATCTCCACGTCGCACGTCCGGGACCCGGAGCGCGGCGGCACGTGTCGTGTGCATCCTGGGTCGCCCGTAGAGCGTAGTCCCATCCTTCCCACGCCCTCCTCTGAGAAAGACAGTGACACCCTTGTGCTTGTCCAAGAACCCTGCAAGCTGCATCTGCCCGCTCCCCTCATCGCCGCCCGCGTCGCCCGCGGCCGCCTCCGCGGCCTCCAGTGCCGTGCTTGGGCGCTCTGCGCGGCGCTGCACCCGCAGCTCCCGATGGCGGCGGCGATGCTGCCCACACAGTTGCAAAGGCGGCGGCCGCCGCGTGCGCGCCATCCGTAACGCCATCCGCACCTGGGCGCCACCCCCCCACGTCCTCGTGTGGCTCAGAGATGAAGGGCTCTGCCTCGCTCCTCCTCGCACCGGTACCCCAATGAAGCGTGCGCTGCCCGGACGCGTCGGCCTGCTGAGACACGCCAAGGGAGCACTGCCGCGCCGGCCAGTAGACGCCGTCTGAGCGACCCCCAAGGGTGGGGCAGAAGTCGTCTTCTCGCCCGAGGTTGCCTTCGAGATCGTGATCGAGATCGCCATGCGGCAGATCATTAAAGCCGTCGTTGACGAAGGCATTGTGGAAGTCGCCCCAAGCGCCTTCGCCACCGCCGCTGCCATCCATCACGCCATCCATCACGCAATCTATCGGAACCGCTGCCGAAGGCCACGCATAGGCGGGCGCGACAGCTGGTGTCGGCTGTGGCTGCAGCGGCGGCTTTGCAGACACCATCTCGTCGACGTCGTCGAGCCTCTCAGCGTTGCCGCTATCGGCGACGAAGGCAAGCGTGCGCAGGGCGCGCTCAGTCACCCACGGGAAATGCGAGATGCGTAGGCGTGGCGAGAGGCTTAACAGGTCTCGGAGCGAGTAGCGGTCCAAGACGCGCCGAGCTGCCCATGGATTGAGACCACTCATCGTGAGGAGCATCTCATGCTGCGTCTCCTCACGCTGGTCGACGTCGGCCATCGCCTCGCTCGTGGCCAGCGGCCCGGCGAGCGGGTCCGCCGCACGCAGCTGCAAGATCCGCTGCATGGTTGGCCAGCACGAGGACCAACGCGCGATGCGGACACTCAGCTTGAGTGGACTCGCGCTCAGCTCGACGAGGAGCTCGCGCACGTGGGCCCGAATGGCAGCGCTCGTTTTCGCCGCCAATAGGTCCACAGTGCTAGCCGCACGCTCCGTCTTCGGCGTCGCGGCCAACGCCTCACCTTGCCGCGGGCCTTCGTCCCATAGCACGACGAGCCAGAGCGAACGGTACGCAGGCTCACACTGAGCGACCATCGCTGCCACACGGCCACGCACACGCAGCATGTCCAGGTCGAGAACCAGCACACCGGCCTCATGGTCAAGGATGAGGTGGGGCAAATCCACCGACGTCTCGACGAGTGGTATTCCCTTGCGCTGAAGGAGTGCCTGCAGCCGAGGGTAACGCAGCAGGTCGTCGCCGATCATCACCGCGTCGGCACAACGGCGACGGATGCAGTTGCTGCCCGCTAGGGCGTCCGCAGGCCGGCAATCGCTCGAGATAGCGCCGGCGCCGCTGTCGCCGCCGCCGACGACGATGCCACCGCTGCCGTTGCTCGCCCGCTCGACGATCGAGGACACATCGAGCACGTCGTCGTACGCCCGGCCATGCGCGTCCCGTAGCAATCGGGCCATCTGCATGAGGGCGCTACCGCCGGCAGACTGCGCCTGCGCGGCGCTTGCGGCTGTTGGCGTGGCACCCACGCCTTGTGCTGCGGCGTGTCTGCCCTCCATCGCGGCGTCTGCAGCGTCATCGTCGTCGTCGTGGACGACGGGCGAGTCGGTGGGGCGAAGGCTGACGACGCACAGGTGAGCGTGCGACAGAGCGCCGAGCTGCTGCGCATCGGGAAGGGGGTCGTACTCGATGACAAAGGCGAAGTTGTGCCACAGCGTCGTCGACTGCGCCGTGAGCATCGCCTCGAGCTCCGGCGCTGCCACGACGAGCAGCAGCCGCTCGTCCATCGCGGTCGCACGCTGCACAAGGCTGATCACTTGGGCGGCGCTCATCTCTGCCGTGATCAGCTGCACGGTGAACGCCCCCAGCGCTCCGCCACTCGCCCCGTGCCTCGCTGCTGCCTGCGCAAGGAACTGCTCGCACACGCCCACCACACGCTCCGGCCGCCGTGAGGGTAGGCCCATGGCAACGGCGCCATGCCGTGGAGGCCCGCCTGCGCCGCCTGCGCCGCCTGCGCCGCCTGCGCCGCTGCCGCCGCCGCCGCCGCTGCCGCCGCCGCCGCCGCCGCTCGACGGAGCCAGCGCGACGGCCGGCGCGCGGAGGGCGTGGCTCAACGCGGTGCGCAGCGCATCGTGCTTGGAGGCCTCGAAAGCTTCGAGAGCGCTTGCAAGCGGCTCTCGCTGTGAGAGCACCGCCTTGAGCGCCTCGCGCCGCGCGAAGGTGTGCGTGAGCTTCACCTGCTTCTTGCTCTCCACTTGGGCGAGGAAGGCACGGAAGCTCTCGGCGTCGGCATCTTCGGCACAGTCGATGAGCCGCCGAGCGCAGAAGACACCCATCAGCCCCCAGAAGCTCGCTTGCTCGGCGTCGCTCATGGCGCCCGGCTTGCGCTGCGCGTTGGTCTGCTCGATGCACTGCTTGAGCGCGCGCGAGTTGAAGGGAAGCGGCCGCAGCTCGGGTCGGCGCTCGAGCACCTCACACAGCTCGAGCTTCGCATCCTCCACGAGGCGATCGAAGGCAACGAGCAGCACGCCAGGGATTGTAAAGGGCACCGAGCGGCGCGTGGCTCGTAGCGCAAGCACATCAGGGTCGCGTTCGCAGCGCAGCAGCAGCCGGCGTACTCCGAGTGCCGAGCAGAGCGGGGAGAGGGAGAGAGCTCCACCCGAGGGCAAGCCGCACACGAGCGCGACAAGGCGGCAGCGCGGCGGCGTGCCTACAACACGCTCGCCGAGCGCCTTGCACTCATCGAGGGCGGGGTTGGTCGCCGTGAGGAGCACGAGAGCCGCTGGTGGCTCGCCACCGCTCGGCCCGCCTGCAGGCAGGTCGAGCACGCTGTGCAAAGGCACGAGCCCGAGCTCGCCGGCGCGCAGCGGCGGCTCCTCCGAGCCCGCGACTGGCACGTATGGCAGGCGCCGGATACTCAGCGAGGCCGTCGCCCCCGCCCCCCCCGCCGGCGTTCTGGTGGGGCCGACGAACTTGGAGTACTCGCACCAGAACGCGTACGCAGAGTCGATCATGGGCTCGGGCAGGAGCCAGAGGACACCGAGGCCGTCGGCCGCGGCGAGCGTCGCGATCACTTCGGCGGCGATGAGCGGCACGTGCTCGCATAGGCATTCGGGCAGCAGCGCGAGTAACCCCGTACTACCGTGCGCGTGCCGCAAGAGCTTGCTTGACAGGGGCTCTTCGAGCACCGTGGCAGTGGTCGCAACGCGCTGGTGCTCCTTAGCGCCGCCCTCGCTCGCAGGGCCGTAGCGTTGGGCAGTCGGCACGATGCCATGCGTGATGTGCAAGAAGGCGTCGACCGACTCGGCGAACGATTCGTGCAGCGAAAGCACATGCGAGCCCATGGGCGCACGCACATCCTCCGTGGCGAGGAACGCACGCGCATGGGCCGGCTGCGCCGCGCGCTCGACCGTTGCTGGCGACGGCAATGGCGCCGCACTGCGGAGGTGCTGCGCACTGGGAGCTGCACTCGTGGGCGGCGTCAGGTGCTGCATCGGAGCGGAGGTCAGTGGCGGCGGTGGCTGGCGGGTAATGGCAGGCGGCAGCTGCGGCGGAGGGTCCTCGCCCGGCGTCGCCGCCGCCTCAGCCATGCGCTCATCCAAGATTTCGCACTCGTCGGTGAGGCAGATGGGCTCATCGCCAAGCAGCCGAATCGCCAAAGAGCCAGAGGCCATCGCGTGCGGAGGCGCGACGTTCTCAGCACGAGGCTCAAGGCTCTGACGAAAGGCTACTAGTCTACCGGGCGGCAGGCCGAGCACGGCTGCGACTGATGGGTTGCCAGACAGGGCTTGGGCAAGTCCATGACGCTCGCCGCCACGGGCGCCGCAGATTCCAGAGGCACCGCCGCGTTGCGGTCGGAGCAGCGCGCCGATGATGGTGTCGTTTGCAAGAGGCGGCGCGGCAGGCGTGGCATCGAGGAGCAGCGCTCGCGCGTGAGGCGAAGCAGCCAAGCCATCAGGGTGGCGTAGCAGGCGCACTTGCGCGCAAAGGTCGCCCTTGGTGAGGAGGTGGCTAAGCACGTTGGCCTCGTGCGCCACAAGCAGGCTTCGAGGGATGCTGCTCGCGGGCAACGCCTCCCCTGCCGCCGTGTGCAAGGTTCGAGGCACCAGCATGGATTGGACGGGGTCGTGCGAGCGCGGCGCAGTGCACGCACGCGCATCTAGCGGCTTTGGCCGCTCTCGCAGCGTGCCGCCGAGTGCCGCATGGCGCACGTGGCGCTCCGAGTGAGCCCCACAGTAATCCCCACAGATGGCCATCGCCAGGTTACGCTTGCGCGGGTGGGCCCGTTGCTCGTCCGAGGCTAGTGATCCATTCTGCGGCGGCGACGGCGGCGGCTGCTTTTGCAGCCGCTGCTGCTCAGCTGGGTTGGGCAGTGGTGCGAACGCGGCCGAAAGAAGCTGTTGCGCTCGCTCTGACCGTTGCCGCGCTGAGCTGAGTGGAGCCAGCACCCGTGCGGCGATTGTACGGCGAGCGTCCGGGGTAGAGGCTGGCGGGGCACTTGCCTGGGACGCGGTGGTGATCGCGGTGGCAAGCGAAGGCATCGGCGTAGGCTGGACCGTCGACTTGAACTCAAGGGATGGCGTGGCCGGGGCAGCAGTTGGTCGCAGGAGCTGGAGGAGCACAGGATCGTCTGCTAGCTGTTTGGAATGTGCACGCGCTGCCAACGGCGGCACGAGAGCCATGCTCACCTCGAAGCGAGGGCGCATTCGCTCGCGAAAGGCCCTGGCCTCTTCAGCCACGTCGGCATCTTTCGCTGCGGGCGCGGCGAGCTGAGGATGGGTGTCAAGACGGACAGCTCGCACGAGCAGCTCGACATCGCCTGCGTCGCTCAGATTCGGCGGCGCCAGCGTGCCGAAGAGTGCACTCCAGCTAGGACGAAAGTGAACCTCGCGCGTGGCAGTGACCGCAGCCGGCCACGGGCAGAGTTTGCGCGCCTCGCCGAGGGTCTGGCGCAGCGTCGTGTCAGCACTCACAGGGAGCTCGACTGGACGGGGAAGCAGTCGCTGCTCCAGGAAGCGTGGGCACGCTGCGGGCGAGCCAAGGCAAAGGAGGCGCTTGGCGAGGGCTTCATCCTCCTCCTCCTCCTCCTCCTCCACTTCGTCCTCGTCCTCAACGCTGGCACCCTCGTCTCCGTGCAAAGGGTGCTCACTGCATGACATCACCTCGTGGAACGCGATGCTCGCGACGTCCACGTGTAGGTCATCGAGCCGAGGTATCGCTCTGAGAGCCGTGACATGCTCGGGTCTCACGGCGCAGATTTTCGGCCGCGGCTGCAGCAGCACATCCGCAGATGTGAACGGCAGTGAGAGACGACAAGGCGGGCTTGCGACATCCGAAGAGACGAGGTAAAGCGATGCTTGCGCGCGCCGTGCCGCGTCAAAGTGGTCGTCGCTGACACGTAGAGAGCTCACTGTGAGCATCGCGCTTCGGCGGCCGCTGCCGGTTGCTCCTCGGCGCGCGCCCGCTTTGTACGCCCGCGTGTTGTCAGAGCGGTGGGGCTCTTGTGAGTTCTCTTGTGCAAGGAAATCAACTGAGATGCATGCAAGGAAGAATACGCAAATCGCGCGATTGCCGCAAACGCACGGAATCCTCAATGCTTTTCGTGTGCCTGTTTGTGAATTCACATGCATTGAAGTTGAAAAATGGGGGATTACACCGTCGCTTTTGCAACGCAGCCTGAGGCGATGCTGCGCCACCGCGGCCGCGCGCACCACCCAGAGAGGCCCGAGAGACTGACCGTAGCACTCGCCCGGCTGCGCGCCTCTGGGCTACTCGACCGCTGCCGAGAGCTCTCTGACACGCGGCTAGCGACCGATGCGGAGCTGCTCACCGTACACACACCTAAGCATGTGCAGCACGTGGCGGCAGCTGCGCGCGCGGTGCGCGAGAAACCTAATGAGCGGGCTCTGCGCGAGCCACAGGGCGACGGTGCCATATACTATCACGAGGATACAGAGCGCGCTGCGCGCGCAGCTGTTGGCAGCGTGTTGGCAGCTGTTGGCAGCGTGGTGCGTGGTGAGGTGCGTAGCGCTTTTGCGCTCGTGCGCCCGCCGGGCCATCACGCAGAGGCGGACGAGGCCTTCGGTTTCTGCTTTTTCAATGGCGCGGCTGTCGCCGCCGCTGCCGCTCGGCGTGAGCACGGGCTCGATCGCGTGGCAATCGTCGACTGGGACGTCCACCACGGCAACGGCACGCAGCACATCTTCGAAGAGGATCCCAATATACTTTATGTGTCGCTTCATCGCTATGGCAGTGGCTTCTTCCCGGGCACCGGGGCGTTTGACGAGGTGGGCAAGGCAGCAGGCCGCGGGCGCACCCTCAACGTGCCATGGCTGCAAGCGGGCCTCGGCGACGCTGACTACGCGGCTGCCTTTGACCTAGTCATAATGCCCGTGCTGCGCGAGTTTGCGCCACAGCTTGTACTAATCTCCGCAGGCTTTGACGCCGCACTCGGCGACATACAGGGCAAGATGCGCATGAGCCCCGACGGGTACGCGCGCCTCACTCGCAGCTTGTTTTCGCTGCCCGAATGCGCTCTGGTCGCCGTCCTCGAAGGCGGGTACCACCTCGAGGCCTCGGCCGAATGCGCCGAGGCGGTACTGCGCGTGATGCTCGAGGAGGGGGAGAGAGGGCGCGGAGGGGGCGAGGGCAAATGTGGCGGGACCGCAGCGGACGCACGAAGCAGCAGCAGCAGCAGCAACAGCAGGGGCACTGGCAGAGGCACCGGCAGAGGCGGCAGCAGTGGCACCGGCAGCAGCAGAGACGGCAGCTGTGGCATCGGCAGCAGCAGAGACGGCAGCTGTGGCATCGGCAGCAGCAGAGACGGCAGCTGTGGCGGCCGCGGTACGAACGGCTCCGGCGTGGCAGGTTCGCTGGGCACGCACACCGAGCTTCTGCTGCGCCAGGTCCTAGACGTGCAGCGCGAGTTCTGGCAGTGCTTACGCGAACCTGCGCACGCGCTTGAGGTCGAAGCGTACTTCAGGCAGCCGGCGGGGCGGAAGCGTGGGCGATCGGAAATTTAGGTCGTGGCGATGGTTCGAGGAGGTTTGTTGAAGGTTCGTGTCGTCCTATAACAAGTCCTACCGCCTATAACGTATACGGTATACCACAAAGAACCTCTATCGGTTGCAGCACATACTTCTTCTCTGGCCCGCGGCCCGCGCCACGGGACCCGCCGCCCAGCCCGTGGCGCGTGGGCGTGGCCGTGCTTGTAGACCCAACCGGGAGATACCTCGCCCGAGCTTGTGTGTGCTCCCAGCCTCCCAGCGCTCTGTCCCTACGCAGTGCAGATCTTGCATCTCGCTCGCGCGCACTCACGGCATAGGAATTCGTCATTTCTATCTCGGAATCCGAGGTTGTGGACAGACAGCGCGGACAGCGGATCCGCAGATCGGGACGCGTCGGCTCATGCTGGCTGTACGTCTGCTCGCGCGAGTGTGCCTAATATCCGCTGCATCAAGCTCATCGACCCACCGACCGCTCCTGCAGCTACGGCGTATGCGAACGCCGCAACAGTCCTTGGTAAGCAGAACACCGGCCACAGAGGTCTTGGTAAGCAGAACAGTGACTGGCGTCGACCCCGAATGCGTCCAACGGGTGCTGAATGCAACCAAGACCAAGCTGCCAAGCTGGGAGCAGTGCCGCTCTGGCGATGACTGTGAGTTACCGTTAGACCCACCTCGCGCACCGCCGATACTGCCGTACCGTGCGTTGCATCGTGCCGAATATGGGCTGCTCCGTGGCATCCAGCGTACTCCTGGGCTGCTCTCTCCCTCGCTTGCAGTGCACTACTCACTTCTGCCCAAGGTGATTACGCCGCTGCTGGCAATCATCGTCTGGTTCTCTTCGCTACCTCTCGGCGCATCGTTGATAACGTTCGTCTGCGCTGCTGATCTGGTGAACACGGCGCTGAAGTGGGCAGTGCAGCGCCCGCGGCCCCGCTGGTATTCGCCCAGTCACGAATCCGGACTGGAGGTCAAGGCGGGCAACATCGCGTGGGAAGTGGATCTTTCGTTTCCATCTGCACACACGCAATTCTTTGCAGGCCTCGCCTTTTGCGCCGCTGCGCTCAACGGATGGTCTGCTGTGCTGCCCGCTGCGTTTGGCGCGTTCATCGGGCTGACACGCAACTACCTTTCGATGCACTGGCCTTCGGATACGATTGCGGCCTTGGGAGTAGGCGCGGTGCTTGGCACCCTCTGGGGTCGCGTGGATCCGTGGCGGCGTCTTCTCGAAGCGGGGTCGCCTCTCCTCTCTTTGACGGCAGCGACGGCCTTTACAAGTGGGTTGCTCTGCCTGATGGTGGCTGTGCGTCAGGCGGTTCCACCCGTGCAGGCTGACATAAAGACGTACTGGTACGCCAACGCGCTTGCCGCACTGCCCGAGCGGGCGCGTGCAGAGACCCGGTCGAGTGCGCAGCGGCAGCTCAAGCCGCGTAACCTCAAATCCAAGATCCCAATGCTTGTGACCGTCTGGACGACGCTCGCGATCACCGGCTTCTATCCGATGCTGCTACCAACGGCCGCCGCGGAGCCGTCGGGACCATTGCTCTCGCGGCTGCTCCAGGTGGGCGTCGGACTTGGCGGCCTCGGTGGCATCATGCTTCTCAAGGACTGGGTCAAAGAGATCCTAGCCCGACGCCAGCTTGCGACCGACCGTATGCGAGGCGCGCTCAAGGGGCTCACTTATTTGGCCATCTGCTTGTGGTGCTTCCTACTGAGCCAGCGCACGCATGGGGCACTGCTGGCGATGGGAGCGCACTTGCTGAAGTAACGCCACGGCTCACACGTTACACACACGTCGGCCGTCTGTACGGTGGATGCTCGGGAGTACACAATCACCATTGTACGAGATATGCACACTCCCCCCACGACGCGCCGGGGGATAGGAATCGATATCCGGGGCCACGTGGAACATGCGTATCCATGATGCATGCAGGAAGCATGGCTTGTTTGTTCCCGGTGGCTCCCGCAGCCGTCGCGCGTCGGTGTGCCTGACCGCCTGCGGCCACATCCGACAACCCGACGCCTGCAGGGAGAACACCGATCGCGCAGCTGTAGAGCTGCACTATCGCAGGCGGCGGACACTGACGGTACAATTAATCGTCCGGCCACCCCGGCGACCGGTAAATATGTCGCGCCCGTCCATACAGATCGGTTTCGTCTCAATACACACCATACAGTCCTCAGTGGTCGGCGAGTCGCGCGCGGGCAAGATCGAACTCAATGGATCTCTACTTCTCCGGCGCCATCGCGCGCGCCGGGGAATCGATTAACGTACGAATAAGGAATATGAATCGGCAAGTGAAAATAGACATCGTGATTCGTCGCGTCGTGTCGGCAGTGTCAGACCGGACGCACGCGCGGGTCGTCCGCTAGGGACCCGCTATAAGTCCGCTGCATGCTCTTAATACACTACGGTACACATGTTGTAATGCTTATGTCTCTATTATGACTCCATGTATCTTGTTCGTTGTTGGCGGAGGGATGCGCATGCGGCGCGGCGGGGGTCCGGTCGCTCATCGCCCAGTTACGTGCACCCCATGTATGCTCTCTCTCCTGTGCTCTCCTCCACGCGCCTCTGCTTGCTCTTCCACTCCTCGTCGAACCCACTTATCGGCCATCTGCGTGTGTGCGCGCGCCAGCTCCATCTCGCCACCTATCTCTCTGCTATCTCCCTGCTATCCCCAGAGGAGACGCCAGCCCCAGCTCGTCCACGACGCGAGCACGCCTTGGCCTTCGGCCGCCTCCTTCGCCTTGCCGAGGCGCGAGGACGTCGCCTTGACAAGCGCGCGCACGACGCTCACCGAGGCGAGCTTGCCCGCCTTGTCCACGAGCCACGCGGGCAGCCGTCCGCGCGGGTCGACGAGCGTCTCGAGGTGGATGGAAGTCAAGCCGTCCTTCTCCTCTTGGAATCGCCAGATCGTCTCGGTATGACCGCGGACAGCTCCCTCGCGCTCGGGCGCGCGCGCGTCGCCCTCCACGGAAGAGCAGTGCGCCGTGTGCCCCTTCCTGTCGCTGCGATCGGTGCAGCGCACCAGGTAGTCACGCGGCAAAAAGGGCCATGGCAAAGGGTACCTCTGGAGCTGCACATTCTTGTCGATGACGGTGACCTCGGATGAAAATTGGCTGCTCGATCACACGCGAACCACGCACATGGTGTGAGGCGAGGCGAGGGCTGGGTGTTCGGAACAGCCGGGAGATGGGGGGAGGCGGCAGAACAGGGTAGGAATGCGGGGTTCCGGGAGAGGCCCTTACTTCCACTGAGAAAGGACCTCCTCGTCCTTGGATAGGAACGTCTCCAACAGTGAGCGCACGGGGAGCTTGCACCGTGCCAACACTTTGACCACAGCGGGGGCAGAGCGCTCATCCTTCAGGTCTTTTTTTGGCGCCTTGAGGTAGGCGTGCAAGGTCTCGTCGTTCTTGCGCTCATCGACAAATTTGGTCCATTTCGCCTTGGCGTAGCGCGAGGGTAGTGAGGTCAGCAGCGAGTCCTCTCCGGCCACGCGCAGCGCACACAAACATGACAATATCTTGGCCAGCGTCCCCATGTCTGCCCTGACGGAGGCCGGATTCACTTCGCAGCTCGCACGTCGGTCGCGGCAAAAGGACGCGAGATGAAATGCACTCAATCGCTTTCCTTCTCGTAAATTTGCCATTTGGAATTCCTGCAGAATTGTCCCGGCTCCCAGTCTTTGCTCCACACGAACGAATTTCCAGAGTTCTGGAACGAATTAACAACCAGCGCCGTTACGAGCCCTTTTCGCGGACGCACTCGAGAGGATATCCAAAACGCCAATGGGAGCCTCACTCTCCAATTGCCTAGGAGGGGTTCTTGGAGGCCCGACGGCGTCGCCGCCACCACGCTCACCACCGAAGCCAGCGAAAGCGGCTCCGACGCCAGCTAAAGCGGCACATCCTAAATCTCCAGAGCTGCTGGAAGTGTTTGGACCCGAGGAGCTCTACCCTTTGACAGATGCCATGGAGAAGGCCTTGAAGGAACAGCAGTTGTAAGCTAGCCGGCTTCACACGTGCCACACCGCAGATGAGCGGCGCACGGCCCTTCCATGTGACACGACCCCGGATCCCTAGCTCGACGAACTGAGTCAACGTTTGCCGCCGACTCTTGCTCCCACAGAATCTTTGACGCGGTCGTTGCCGAAGAAAACAAACCGAATGACAGCGTTGCGAAAAATGCCGACCCCAAGTGGGAACGGAACGGGGGCGAGCCGATCGAGGCTATTCTAGCGTCGAGCGGGCTCATCGACGCCAACTACCTCATCGCCCTCGCCAAGGCGGGTGGACGTGTGCCTTTTTTTGAGGAGGTGCCGAGTGTGGCGAGGCTAGGCCCAAAGCACGGGTGGCGTCTCAAGTCGTGGGCTGGGTTCGGTTCGAACGCCGTGCTCGCCATCTCGGCGCCCTGGCTCGACCGCGAGCACCCCGACAAGCATGGGGCGACCCTACGTCGCATGCTACCCGTCCTCCAAGGGCTCTTGAACACGGCGCGCGCGTTCGCCTCGCACGAGCACGCGACCATCGGTGTCTTTTGGGATGTGTGCTGCATCCCGCGCATCATCCCACCCGCTCCATCCCCCGATAAATGGAGGGCGGAGCCTCCGCCGCCCCCAGCCCCGGCCGAGCTCGCGCGCATCGAGCGCGGCCTGCTAGACCTCGCACGCTGCCTCGCGCACTCCGCCATCCATGTGCTTCTGGTCACGGATGTGCCGACGGGTCGGACCTACACCAACAAGCGGCCGCACGCGGAGCGCGGCTGGTCCTTTTACGAGGAGCAGCTCGCCTCACTCCTCAAGTTTGACGACTGCCTGTGGGACCTCGGCAAGCTTGAGTATCCCTCCGTGAAACTCGAATTGCAGAAGGGCGTGCCCTCGTACGCCTTCCTATTCAAGCGGCTGGCACGGCACCGCCGGCCGCCGATGTGCCCTGCGCAGCTGGCGACAACTCTGCGCTCCGGCGTGCTCCATTTTGACACACCGGCCGACGCCGAGCGCGCCATCAAGCTGTACGGCGATGTCTTCGTCGAGACGTTTGACACCTTTTTCGACACCTTCCCAGGCCGTACGATGATCCTCTCCTACAAGGATCGCGGCTGGAATGACGAGGGCGCTGCGACGCTCGCCGAGACGCTCAATTACGCGGCGACGCATTGCACCTTCCCGCGCGAGGGGCTGATCGTGCACGCCCTCACGGGCAATTGTTTTGGGAAGGACGCCGTCGCGCTGCTCAAAGCTTCCGTCAAGAAGACGCGCTTGAAACTCAAGTAAGAATGGCTCTTCGCACGTCGGCGCCCTGTGAACTGCGACCCGGAGCTCGAGAGAGGCATTTCTCTGCTGGTGCGCCGCACACAGTCTCATGAAACAGGCGTACAGGCCTCAGGCCCTCAGCCGAGCATTGACGGTCTCACGCAGATAGCGACCCTGTGAGCGACCCTGTGGGTAGACCCTCGCTGGGAGGCAGCGGCCAGCGCGCCACCAGAGGCGAGACAGTTTATCATGTGTAGCGAATAGGAAACATTGTCTGGGATCACCCTGCCCGGTCCGCTGGGGGGAGAAAATAGGGGAGAAACCGCGACGGGGGCCGCGACGCGCCGCTCGGCCCTCACTTAATCGAATGATAATGTAGGTAAGCGTCACCGTCAGTCTCGATACTCGAACGGAACCGCTTGCCTCAAGAGCTTGTTTTTCCGTTGCACTTGAGTTGCACTTTCGGACCGTACACGCTTAGTATGCCTGGGGGAGCCCCCCTCGCTACACCCCCTCGCCACGTGTACGCTGCCGGTAGGCGATGTTTATTTTTTACTTACTTACTTACTTACTTTTCCGTTGCAGCTTGCACTTTACAGTACATGACGGGGGGGTTGTTATCGAATTTGGGGGGGTTGTTATCAGGATACGTATCCCATGTATCGTGCATGTATCGTGCATGTATCATGAACGTATCTTGATGTGTCCCGTTCAAGATACATCAGGATACAACAAGATACATTTGCCACATTCGCCGACGCTCATGCAATGCGCCCGTCAGGAATACAGCAGATTCCCTATGACGCGAACCGCTCCGCGGTTCACCCCAGCGACACCAGCGCAGCGGACGATCGAGCTCGGACAAG
>PJAB01000139.1:0-38277 GCA_002887195.1 Chrysochromulina parva
TCCTGACATGTATCCAGTGTGACACCAAGGAAGCGCCCAAGATACATGTATCGTAATGTATCTCATGTGTATCCCAAAATGTATCTTGGACTCGTTTGGGATACGTGTGAAATACATGCAAAATGTCAAGATACATGTAAATTCTCTTGGATTGTAACAGAACATGTAAGATACATTTGAGATACATCAGGATACATTCGGGATACATGTATCCTTCAGGATACATACAGGATACATGCAGGATACATGCAGGATACATCAGGATACGTATTGTATAGGAAACTCCCCCCAATTTGTATAGGAAACCCCCCCTAACCCAGATCGACCCATGAACCCGACGCCCCCGAATCACGCCGCGTGCTGCATGGAGCATATATCCACGCGATGCGCTTCTGCGCCGTGATGAGGTTGTCATGGACAATGGCCATGGAGGTTGTGCTCCTCCATGGGCGAGAGGAGCTCGAGGCACACCCCCTCGATCTACCCTCGATCGCCAGCTCAGGTCCTGAGTGTTGTCCTGCGGTGTAGAGCTTGAGCTCAACTTCACGTCCCACAGTAGCTGCGGTTGGGCTTAACGGTTCATAAGTTGGCGTGGGCTACTGTTGGGATGTGATAGTGTTTCGGGTACTGTACGAGACACCGGGGAGCCGGGGCACACACGTTGCACACACGGGATACTTCCGCATGCGAACCCTGTGAACCCGAGCAAAAGAACCTCCACAGTGTCCAGAACCGAAGCGACTGTGTGGCACTGACCTCTATACACGCGATGTCCGATCACATCACCACATTCACGCGTCTAGTCGAGGCCGAGGGCAGCAGACAATGCACGTGCTTCCTCGTCTGACAAGGCATGGATGGCGGCCACTATACTTGCTGGATCGACATGCGCAAGCGCATCCCAGGCCTGCAGCACTGGGAGCCAATCGCATGTTGCAACGGTTCCGTGCACCGTGGGTTCAGAGTTAGGTTCGGAGCATGCAGGCATGTCCACGAGAGCTTCAACAAGTCTCCTTGGTCGAACGTTCAAGAAGACCTTTTGATGTTCGGCCAACATCAAGCCTCGTTCGTCACGAAAGTCCTCACGAAAGTGCGGCTGCGGGCCGCTGTGGACTCTTTGCGTCACTTCCATGAGTTTGCTACGCGTCGCACTGCTCCAGCGCCATGCCATATCAAGCGCTTCTTCGACACGGAGCTTTGCTAGTGCTGCGGCGCGGAAGTTCTCGTTGGCATACTCACACCATCGTGCAAAGGGTCGCCTGATGTACAGCTGCCCGGAGCGTCGATCGATGACCAATCCAAGAAGCTGGTAGCGCGCGCGCCGCTGCGCTTTCGCATGCCACACCACCAGCGCAACTCTGCAGCTGGTGAGTGTACTCTGCGTCAGTTGGCTGACGGACATACGCGCGTACACCAGCTCGACTGATCGCGATGCTGCTGCCTCGACCCACGCGTTGAAGCCTCGCGTCAGGCAATGCGAATGCCACCAGGCTGAGAAACCAATTTTTGGTGCATGCATGCAGCTGCGCATGCGCTCTCCCGCGAGCTCGAGCCACGCATAGAATGCAAGCGAGAGACAAGACTGCGTCCAAAATCGTCGGCTGACACCATTCATGTGCGCTCGCTCCACCGCCAGCGCCATGATCGGGGTCCACCGTTGCCAGCAGCTACTGAGCTCACGGTGGACGTACCAACAGAGCGCCGCGAAGGCGAGCGGCTGTGCCGCTTTCTGTGCCGCGATCGCCTCGGACCATGCACAGAGCCCCTTCACAAGCCCCCGCCGCTGCTCCAAGTGACGCACGCTCGCGTGGATGCTCTCGAGGTTGCGTGCGCGGAGTGTCACTGCGAGCCACGACTTGCAGACGCGCGAGTAGATCTTGTACTGTGCAAAGTGCGTGCACGAGCGGTGCAGTTTGGGCTGCGAGCATGCCTCAGCGGTGCGCCAGTGGTGCAACGCAGCGCGTAATAGTGCAGGGTACGTGAGGTTGAGACGTATCTTCGAATGTGTCTCAATGAGATGGCGCACATACGCTCGTCGAAGTCGTATGTTTTGGGCCGTTGTGAAAGCCATCCATTGCGCAAATGCGCAGCCGGAGCAGTAAGGAATCCAGATTCGTTCCGCGAGCCGGAGGAGCTCATCTGAGTCATGGCTACTCGGCGAATGCACTGTCGGAGAGATTTTCGTCAGTAAGGCTCTAATGCGCGCGGTGTCCGCTGTCGCTAGCTCTCGCTTCGTTTCCTGCACTTGATCCACCAGCGTGGTGACGGTCAAGCTTTTTGCGACGCCGTCTGACGGACCTGAGGTGATCTGTCGCACGATATCGGAGAGAAGCTCTCGACGAGCTGATATCAGGCGGAGCTGAAGAGAATCAACTTGAGGTCGAGATGTTTTCATCTTCATCGTGCAGGATTTCAGGGCGCGATGTGCTCCAATGCGCAATGGTGTGCCGACGGTGCGGTGCCCGTGGCGAAAAGTACATCATCACTTGCCAGAAATAACGGTCGCCTAAACCGGTGCCGCGATGCATGCATGGCTGTGGTATGTGTATGGCCTCTGGTCAACCTATCCCTCATCCTTCCAGGACCAACAAGCAATGCTCCAAGCTCAGGTCGTGGTAGACAACACCTAGACAACACCTCAACGCTCAAGCACCGCGCCCTCCGTCCAGAACCTCTCAATAAACTCAATCCGCGCCTGCCGCATCGCCCTGTGCGTTGCCTGTGCTCTCCTGCGCCGTAGCCGCCGCGGCAGGCGTCACCTTCGCTTGCGGTGCAAGCGCGTCACACACGCGCTGCACGACCCGAAGGAGCGAGCGCACACCGGTAAGGTATCCGTCCTCATGGCACTCGGCCGTGCCGTCCCACGGCTCGGTGTGCTTCACAGTCATGCTCGGAGGCAGAGCGTACGACGAGCCGAAGTTCATGATCTTGAGGTCGACGCCCTTTGAACGGTGAGCATCGTCAAAGACGAGGAGCATTGTGGTCCTCAGAAAGACATGCCGCGCAAAGAAGGTGGAGCGCATAAGTGCGGCCTCGAGCGTCTTCAACTTGAGGAGTGTGGCGACCGCGAGCCCAGCATCCCGCTGCAAAAATATGGCGATCGCCTCCGCAGTCTGCGCTTCATCAGCGAGCGTATTGAGGGTGGTGCCCTCGGATAGCGGGAGCAGATCGAGAGAGCCGTTGACAACCGTCTTGGCAGCATCGATGCGGAATCCGAGCGTTCGACTCGTTGAGATGGTGTCGAGGAACTCAAGGTACCTGTGGAGAGGTACCGCACCGGCCTCCTTCTCTTCTGCGGTCAGCATCTGGGCAGCGCGCTCCGGCGCCATCGAGCGCATCGAGCCACACAAAGCCGCGTTTGGCGTCGCCTGCTCTGGCCCGAGGTCGATAGCTGTGATCGTCCGAACGCCCATTAGGAACGACATGGCACACGGCTGGCTCATTCCCGTGACCAAATCCCCCATGAGGATGTGCACCACATCCTCGGTGGTTCCAGCCAGAGAGCGAGAGGGCGGCGCGGCCGTTCTGCTCGTGACGGCGCGTGCCGCCGTAGGGACAGCTTCCTTCACAGGAGTAGGGACAGCTTCGTTCACAGGAGTAAGGACAGCTTCCTCAGGCTCCGGTGCCAGAGCCGTACTCGGGTCCCCACCTCCCAGGTCCCCACCGCCCACATCACCCATAACGGCCACGTCGTCCACACTGGCCACAGCCGCGTCGACCGCGTCGGCGCCCCCGACGCTCGGGAGCTCGCCGGAGCGGAGATCGAATGAGGCCGCCTTAGGCAAGCCGCTCGCGGCCGGAGTCGAGGCGGCCTCGCGCGGAAACAGAGTCGTCGCCGCGGCGCTGTCGGAGGAGGTAGTGGCGGTGACGCTAACCATGCGCGTAGGGCTACTGCCACCGCTCGCCATGCGCTTAGGGCTGCCACCACTGAAGCTCACCATGCGCTTCAGACTGCTACCGAAGCTGAGCCCAAAGCTGGATCGCGCGCGCTTGGGCTTGGCGCCGTAGTTCGCATGTCCCGAGCTAGTGCCGCCTTCTCTGCCGACCCCCTCGGTCGCGCCGAGCCGCATGAACTCGTCACTGCTGCTCTCCGCCCCGGAGATCGAGTAGATGATCGGCAGGTGCGGTGCCAGGTGCCCACTCGCTGCGATCGCTCGGTAAAAGTTCGCCTCTGCGAGGTTGGAGCGCTTGCGGATGGTATTCGAGCCAATCCGTAACCACCCAAACGTGGAGTCGCCTGTGCCGCACAACGCAAGCGCCGCGCCGAGCGCCGACGGCCCTGAGGCCGAGCCCAACTTGATGGTAGACCGGTTGGTCACCGCCTGCTCGATCTCCTCCGGGCTGACCTGGACGTTCGACTCTGGCTGAAGGGGAAGGGGCTGCTTGTCGTGGTCAGTGAGCCACGCATTCAGGCGGAGCTGAGCGAGCGTGAGCCGCGTGGCCGGGTCACGCGTCAGCAGGCCCCCGATGACCTCACGGAGGCCCATCTCCTGCACCTCGGGCGGCGCAGGGGTGATCTCCGAAGCCTCAGAGATCTGCTTGAGCAACAGCATGGCCGTAGGCGCTTCAAAGGGAACCCGAGCACTTGCCCATGAATATAGCGTCACTCCTACTGCCCACAGGTCCACCACGCGGTTGTCGAACGTGCCCGACGTGTCGGACGAACAGAGTTCTGGGGAGAAAAAGGGCGGCGTACCTGCATGCTTTGCATCCAGCGGCGCTCAGCGGCAATCAGCAGCACTCAGCGGCACTCAGCGCGCGAGGGCTTTGGAGAGAACGAGGGCAGCGTACCCGCGGTCTTCTGAGCGTTTGCATCGCCCTCGCAGAAGCACGAGGTTCCAAAGTCAGCAATCTTGAGCACGCCGGCGTCGCCCGGATACATCTTGCCCGGCCGCGTCACCAACAAATTGTCCGGCTTGATGTCGCGGTGCACGATCTGGTTCATGTGAAGGTACTCGAGCCCCATGACAAGGTGGCGCAGGTGCGACCAGATGGTCCGAGGCGGGAGGCGCTGCGGCTTGCCATCGGCGCCCTTGATCTGCGACGAGCCACCGTCGACGTACTCGAGCACCAGAAATACCTCGTCCTGGTCGGGGTCGAGAATTACGTCAAACATTTGGACGCAATTGGGGTGGCTGATCTTCTTCATCGTGGCGATCTCCGTTTTGACTGTATCCAAAGCGCTGCCTGTCCGGCCCTGCCGCATGCGCTTTAGTGCAGACTTCTTGAGCACCTTGACGGCATAGAGATCACCCTTGCGGCTCGAGAGGAAGACCTCGCCGAACGCACCTTTGCCAAGTGTCTTGACAACCGAAAAGTCGTTCACAGAAGTGATCTCGTTGCCTTCCTTTCGTATCGATGCATGATCCGTGTCCGTGTCCGTGTCATGGCCGATCTTCAATCGCATGGCCGAGCGCTCCAGCTGCAGCGTCTTGGTCTGTCGATTGTAAGCCGTAGTCCAATCCCCAGCGTCGACGTTGACGGCGGCGGTCTTCGGGAGGGAATTCCCCATTTCACAGCCAATGGTTCGTATAAAGACAAATGGGACCGGCGTACATTTGGATGCGGTTACCACTAGCTCGTAGACCCCTGGACCCCCTTCTCACAGCCATCCTCAATCGGCCGCCAGGCCAGGCATGGCCGGGCCACCTTGCATTCATTACAGTACACGGCTGAGTGGTGAAACACGTGCAGTCGGGAGAGCCGGCGGTGGAGCCATAAAAAGTGATTGACTGCACTTCGTCAAGTGAAACTTGTCTTGTTTTGCCTGACATCCGCGTGGACGTGCAGCTTCACGAGATTGCCTCGCACTGTCTTCCAGCTTGGTTCGTCGGATGCTGCAGCAGCAGACTGCCGTGGGTGGCACGAAGAAACCGGCGGCATCCAGCAGCAGCGCGGGTGCTAAGCAGGCGGCCGTAGCAGCAGCCGCAGCTTTGCCTCCTCCTGGCCGGACGGCGGTTGGTTCAGGCGTGCTGCCGCCGGGCGTGCTCTCACCCACCTCCAAGAGGGGCGCGGTCGAGAGTGAGGCCGCCGCGGCGGCCACCGGCGCATGGACGGAGGTCGAGGTGGCGATCCCGCCGACGCTGCTCCCATGCGTACGGGAGCGCATCGATGAGGCCATCGATGACCTGAATCACCAGGAAGCATCCGATCTGATCTGCTTGCCCGAAGAGGATGTCGTGCGGCTCAAGGGGCCGGTGGACGCCGTCAAGAGCGCGCGCCAAATCATCGCAAGGATTCTGGATGGCGCGTCCACTGGCGGCGGCAGCGGCGGTGCAGCTCCTCCTCCTTCCTTGTCGCGCGGGCCACGTCCACTCGCCTCCAAGACGTCGGCTGGGCTGCCGCTGCTCACTGGGCTGCCGCCGCCGTCGGGCGTCTCTCACAGCAGCCGCAAGCCAGCCGCTGCGGCCGTTGGACCGCCGCCAAAGGCGTGGGGTCCTGGCGCCGTGCCCGCGTGGCTTTCTGCGGCCAGGGCGTCGCCGCAGCCCGCGCCCGTGGCTGAGGCTAAGGGGTTGCCGCAGACTGCACCAGCGTCGGCGGCTAAGGGGTTGCCGCGGGCCGCGGCCGCGGCCGCAGGCGCGTGCGCCGCAAACGGATGTGAGGCCAGCCGGTCGACGCTGAGGCAAGTCGCGCGTGACCTCGACGCGTTCAACGGAGCGCCGGCGATCACTGCGGCGGCGAGTGCTGGCACAGCGACGTACGAGGAGGAGGAGGGTGAGTACGAGGAAGAGGGTGAGTACGAGGAGGAGGAGGGTGAGTACGAGGAGGAGGAGGGCGGCGCGGGGAGCGAGGGACTGATGGAGATCAACATCCCCCGCGAGTACGTCGGCAAGATCATTGGCGCCAAGGGGGCTGTGATCAACGCGCTGCGTGAGGAGAGCGGAGCCAACATCCGACTCGACAAAGATGAGAGCGGCGCGGCGACGCTCACCGTGCACGGTGACGAGGCGAAGCTCGACCACGTCGCGTCCCTCGTGAAGATGATCCTAACGGCCGACCGATCGGATCCCGACCTCGCCGCAATGATGAGCGGCGAGCCGCGCGCGCCCGTCGACGGAGATCGCGGAGATCGCGGAGATGAGGAGCGCCCGTCCGGAGATCGAGACGAGGAGGAGTACATGCTGCTGCTCAACCCCGAAGAGGCACGAGCGCTCGAGAGCAGTCGGCAGCTCAAGACGGCCCTTAAGCTGGCGGGCGCGCGCGTCGCCATCGAGCGCACAGGTGACGGCTGGGTACGCCTCACACTACGGGGGGCGCACGCGGCCATAGAGGAAGCCAAGAGCCGTATTGAGGCCATCGTCACGCCCACCGAGGAACGTGACGCAGCAGCTACCGAGCTTGCAGCTGGCGGCGCGTACGGCGGCGGCGTGGGTTCGTCCGGCGATGGCAGCGGCAACTCCGCGCTGCCCACGGACGGCAGTGGCAGCGGTGCGGCAGGCAGCGTCGACGGCTCGGCGAGCTTTTCGGAGATGGGTGTCACGTCGAGGACGCTACCGAATGGCGAGGTCCGCGTCGAGATTGAGCTGACCAACAAGGACCAGGTTGGCGCCGTCATTGGGGAGAGCGGCAAGACGATCAATACGATCCGACGCGATGCGGGAGTCTCCATCATGGTGGAGCCACCGGAGAATGGGGTGGCGGGCTCGACACAGCGGCGCGTGGTCATCATCGGGCCGGCCGACCACTGCGCCGAGGCGATGTCGATGGTGCGCGACGTACTCCGCTCGAACACGGGAAAGCGCGACTACTCGCAGCGCATCGATGAGGCGGCCAGGGAGGGCGGCGGCATGGTGCGCCTCGCCGTAGAACGGCACCTCGTGGGGCGCATCATCGGCAAGCGCGGCACGACCATTAAGGAGCTGCGCGAGCGGAGTGGCGCGACGATCGAGGTGGCTAAGGATGACAATGGCGTGGGCACCGTCACCATCAGCGGCGCGGCAGCAGCCGTCCGGGCGGCTCGCGACGAGATCAGCGAGCTCACGCGCGAGGATGTGCCTATCGAGGTGCAGCACACGCTCTCGCGCATGCTCGATGAGATGATCGTGATCAATGTGCCCGCGAGCCGCGTGGGGAAGCTCATCGGCGCGCGCGGTGCAGTCATCCAAGGACTCCGGCAGCAGACGGGCGCCATCATTGACCTTCAAAAGGACGCGAACGGCTCGGCCACATGCATGCTGAAAGGCTCGATGGAGGTGATGCTCGCGGCCAGGGCCAAGATCGAAGCGATCATCGAGGGCCCGGCCTAAGGCATCGATGGCCCGGCCTGAGGCACGCTCGGGGCCAGTCGGCGGGACGGCTGGGCGGAGGGGGAGGCGTTCAGGCGACGGTGCATTGCGAGACAGACGGTATTGACACGTCTGTCCATGCGCATTGCACTATGGTAGTATGATAATCTTGGAGGCAACGCGCCGATACCGTCGGGCTAGCGACGGGTTATTATCATATTTTGTCAATATTATACAACAAAGCCTGAGATGTCCTATAAAGTTGCCCTGGAAGCTGGATGGGTTTGGTGTGGATGGTGGTCTGGTGACGGAGAGAAAGAGAGAGAGAGAGAGGCTCAGCCATCCGTCAAGAAGCGCGAATCCTACGCGGCAGCAGGACCCTCGCGGCACCCTCAAGCACCAGCTCCGCCTCCTGGTTGGAACAGCGCGTCGCAAAGTCGAGCAGCCGGCCGCCTCCGGCCACGCGCTGCACCTCAATCTCTGCAGTCACAGTGTCGCCAATGTAAACAGGCTTCCGGAAGTTCAGCGACTGCGACACGTAGACTGCGCCCGGGCAGCTCTGGCCGACGATTGCGCTAAACATGGAGGCGTACAGCATGCCGTGCACGACCGGCTTGCCGAAGCGGGCAGCTGCTGTGAAGTCTTCGTTGGAGTGTAAGGGGTTGCTGTCGTGCGTTAGCTCTGCAAACGCGGCGACGTCGGCACTCGTCCACGTGCGCGTCGCGCGACCGACCTCGCCCACGCTGGAGAAATGACGGATGCCGAGTTGCCCAGTCCGACTTGCAGCCGCACAGTTGCTTCGCCCGAATCGCAGAGATCGCATCACACAATCCTATCAGGTATCCTCTCACGTAAAGTCCAGAACTTCGTCTCCCGGCGGATAGGGGCTAGGGTGTGCAGGATCCAGACTGTTTCGGGTACAGAAAGTTCTACATAAGGAAATTCCTGCAACACGAAATGGACATAGCGGTCGACGATGCCGAGCTCTCGACAGACGCGCGGCCACAGCAGAAGCACAAGCAAGCTCCCGAGGACATCAGCAAGCTCTCCAAGGAGGAGCTGCTGGAGCTTCTCGTGACCGAGCGTGCCCTTCAGGTAAAACGGCGAGCATCGAGAGAGCCCTTATGCGTCGTCACTCTATCTAGTCCTCTCTCTAGTCCTTATGCGTCACTCTATCTAGTCCTTATGCGTCGTCACTCTATCGATGGTTGTCATCGCTCGTATTCTTGCGCGCAGTCTATGATTCGAAAGGACCTACAGGTGGAGCGCGCAGCGCATGACGAGACTGCCGAGAAGATGGTGCAGCTGCAGCAACGTCTCGAGGTGACGCTGCAGGAGCTTGCCAACCTAGAGCGCTTTTCGAAGCGGCAGCAACCAAACGCGCCGCCGGGCACGCCCACGCAGATCGAAAAGCTGCTCAAGGAGGAGATGTACCTCAAGTCGCGGCTCTCATACGTGCAGGCGGAGCTCTCAGACGCGAGGCACCGCGCAGGCGCAGAACCAGCGGAAAAAGATGAGGACATGAGCATTTGAACGCTCGCGCTCTCTCAGAGCTGCGCCAGCACGTACTACGTAGGCATGCGGCATGAGCGGCTTCCGGCTACCGGGTGGGGTGCACGGCACCTGGGCAGCAGCTGGGCGGCAGTTGTGCCGGTTGAATGGCATGGTCAGCATACACGGCATGAGGCGGAGCCCTACGCCCTACGGTCACGCGCGTTACGCCGGGGGCCGACGGCCGTGATAGCACTTAATACGGTTCGCGCGAGCGGTCGCCTGTCTCCCTTCTCGCCAATCGCTATTGGCTAGAAGTAGTTAAGTAGAGCCGTCTGCCGTGCTAAAGCCGCGCACAGACTCCGGGAAATAGTTTTTTTAACATTGTGCTGGTGCACAACCGGGACGACGAGAGGTCGTCGAGCCTGGCGGAGAGGAGAAAGATCGGTTAGAGCAGCTGCGCTCCCCATACGCTCCCCACGCCGGGAACCGCGGAGCGCGCGCGTGCGTGGTGCGGCCCGTGCAAATACAATTGTAAGTTTGGGCGTCGCACTGACGAAATGTGACGACGCCTCGCGTCGCCGCCGGGCGGCGCCGAAACTCCGCCGTACATGTAACCACAAGTTCCTTGATGACGGACCGTCTGTCTTTCTCTGCCACTGACGCGTGGGCGATCAGGGAGGTTAGCTCAGCCGGCCACAGCTCTGCTCATCATGCCGCCAGCCGGCCGCAAGGGCGATCCTGACAATAAGGAGCACCCGCGCTGGAAGATTGGAAACGAGCACAAGGCGACACTCGAGCGGGAGTACCTGCGAAAGCGCTTCCCATCACCACGCTCCAAGAAGAGGCTCGCAGACGAGCTCAACGTCGACCCGCGGCGCATCCAGGTGTGGTTTCAGAACCGCCGGCAGCGTGAAAAGCCGCCCGAAGACGGCCAGGCGGCGCCTGTGTCTTCTGCAGAGTCTGAGTTGCAGCAAAGCCTCGAGCGCTATCCTTCCTATGGGCGCGAGGCCCTCGTGGCCGGGGGCGCCGGCGCCTTTGGCGCGGCCAGTGGCGCCTGGAGCATCGACAATGTGGCGTTCGAACGTGCCGCCGCGGCCCGCGCTCAGTCCGCCGTTACCGCGCGGCTTCCCACTGAATTTGCGGCCGCCCAGGATTTCTCCTCCGCCACCTCGCCTCCGGAGGCCAAGGTGGCCAAGCTGGAGCGCAGCCGGAGCCGCGGCGGCGGTGGCGGTCCCAGCGCACTCGGCATGGCTAGCGTCCAAGCCAAGCAGTTCCCCAAAGCTACGCCCGGTCTGGTCTCCTCGTCGGACGACATCGTCAAACTCCTGATGGACTTTGAGCAGCCTGGCGGGATGCGGCGCGGCCTCGGCGGCGGCCTCGGCGGCGGCCTCGGCGGCGGCCTCGGCAGCAGTTGGGCTGGCAGCGACTATGTGGGCGGCAGTATCTTCGGCTCGACCGGATCGCTCTACGAACTAGAGCAGCGTATGATGGAGGGGGAGGCCGCTGATGCCGCCGAAGCTGCCGAGGCGCAAAGCACCGTCCATGGGACCGGCGGCTCCTTGTGCAGCGGTGGCAATCTTCAAGGGAACGGCGGCTCCAATGGCATCGGCGACCTGCGCGACGCCGGCTCGTCGCGCGGTGGCTCATCAATGCACGAGTCACGCGACAGCAGTTACGAGTCGCATAGCAGTGACATAACAGCAGCGTTCTCGGCGCGCAACTCCCAATTGTCGCCGGCCAACCTAATGGACTGCGCCGGCGGCGCCGGGGGTCTGGGCACTTCGCTGCAGTCTGGGCACGGGGCCACCTTCGCTCCGGCCGTCGCCGCCACTGCCTCGTCTGCCGCGTCTGCCGACGCAGCGTCGAGGGGAGGCAGGCCTGCGATGGCCTCCGCCGCTGGTCCTAACTTCCGCTCAACGATCCCTCCCGTGAGCCGCGAGTACCACGCCGCGGCTGAGCTGCTCGAGGCGGCCTCGGCGGCGGCTCGTGCAGGCAGTGGTGACCCAGCGTTGCGCGTGCAAGCCTTGCTCGAGCGTTCGGGGCACGCGGCGACCTGGGGCCCTTCATTCGTAGCTTCGTCCGTCGGACAGAAGCCGCCGCCGCCTCTGCCGTCGGATCCCTACCCAGTCTCTGCGTCCCCCGCCGTCGCAGCGCAGGGCCCGCCCACCTTAGCGCCTCGGGCGACCGCCGTAGCTGCGAGCGCCTCCGCGAGCGCGGCCAGACCGACGAGTGGCACGGGCGGCAGTGCTTGTGGCGGCGGCGGCGCGGCGAGCGGCGCTGGCTCGAAAAGGGATCACGAGTGCGCGTTCCCGGCGCTGCCGACGGAGGCTCTCAAGGCCATCGCCTTCGGAGAGGACTTTTCTGGCGCTGCGACGAGCGCTGGCGGCGCGCCCATGCTAGCCCATGCAGCGGACTTCGGGCCAGGTGCGTGCATGCATCCGCATGCATCGCTAGCATCGGTAGCGCCCATCTCGCACTCCATCAGCACCCATGCGCCATCGGGCGGTGCCGGATGGGGCTCGTCTCTATTCATGTCGAATGAGCCGCGCAATCAGCTGGGGCGCCCTGAGCTCGCCACCACCGAGCTGACGAGCTGGATCCATGCGGCCGACACAGTCAATGCCGTGCTCAACTCGGCGCGTCAGCACTACGCGCTCGCCGTCGGCCGACCGCTTCAGAACGCCGCGGGCGTCGAGACCCCCCCCTACCTCCTGGTGCCCAATCCGATACAGACTGCGCAGCGCCCGGCGGTGCCCGCTCACTCACGCGAGCCCTTCCCGCCGCCGCCGCACCGCCCCTCGCTGCCCACCGCCTCGAGGCTCGCTGGTGGCACTGGCGCCATGCCAGGCGGCGCCAGCGGGCACTTTGGCGGCGTCGGCGGCGGGGGCGCCATGCCCGGCGGCGCCATCGGGCACTTTGGCGGCGTCGGCGGCGGGCTCGACCTCCGAGGCCCCTCGAGCCTCGGCAGCAGCTACCGCCCCGGCGGTGTTGGCGGGCTTGGCATCCACCTCAGCACGGGGGCGATGCGGAACGAGTGTTTTGCCGCCTCTCTCGCCCAGCAAAGCTCTCAACAACAGGTGGGGACTCAGCTCGGTGTGCGACCCGCCGGGTGGGGACTCAGTGGGGACTCAGCATGTGGGGACTCGGTGGGGACTCAGCTCGGTGTGCGACCCGTCGGGATCCCGCCGTCAACGCTCGATGCGTCCGCCGCCGATGCGTTTGGGGGTACGCGACTCGGGGCGGCCATGCCCTTCAATGTGAACGGTACCGTGAGCGGTACGGTTGCAGGCGCTGCTCCAACTGCCGCCGTGCTCGTCGGTGCCACCGCGCTCGCATCGGCTGCCGAGGATGCCGAGGCTTTTGTGCCGCCGTCGCGAGCGCAGCAGAGGATCGCCAGCCCTGCGGCCCTCGCTGTTGCTGTCGCGACTTCGGCATCGCCCGCGGCGATAGGCATCTCCGGCAGGGGCGTGGACAGCAGCGGCAGCAGTGCTGCCCCTCTGCTCGAGGTCGAGACCATCGGCCCCGTCGTCTCCGAGTGAGTGGCTTCGCGTATTTGGGCGCAGCGATGTTTTGCGCAACTCCTTCGGACGCGCGCGCGCGCGTCCCTGCCCCGCCCCCCCCGCGCGCGCTTGCTCAAACGCGCGCATGCGCTCTGGATGCCCGTACACGTGTCCTGCGCAATAGCAAATCGTCGCGTCATAAAGTGTGTTGGCAGTTGGAAGCTGGCCGCGTTCGCGCTGGCTCGTGGCCCTGCTGCGTCACCTGGTCGCTCCACTCTGTGTATTTTTGGCCGGGCCCGCTGCCGTGCGCCTGGTCGTACATACGTTGGCTGTTGGAGACGTACTAGCGCGATCGACACCGTACCTGAGTGCGCGCTGAGTGTTACTACGTGAGACGTGACCGTGCTGCTCCGCGCGCCGGGCAGCGGGCCGGGTGCACTTTTTTGACCATGTTTTTGACCTAGGGGGACCCTTAGCACCCCTTCGCGCTTCACCTTCAGTCGTTCAGATCTTCACTTTCCGTCGACTTACGACTACTCAGGTACGAATAATTACCATATTACCTCATAGCACATATAGGCTTTGAACACTGTGCCGGGCGGGCGCTGGCCGCTTGCGTTGAAGCCGCCGGGCCCGTGAGTACCGCCGCGACATATCTAAATTGACCCCGGCCGAGGCACGAGGGCCGTGTTTCGGTTTGCGGTTCCCAACTTCGGGCAGGTTCTCGCGCCTCTCGGCGATCGTTCGGCCTCGGGACGCTCGGTTTTTCGCGACGCGCGACCCCACGGGCGAACCGGCCTACCGGCGTCGGCCAGGGGCCACGCGCGGAACGTCGTCGCGTCGTCGGTGGGGTTTGCGCAGCCCGCTCAAGCGTAAACTCACTAAACTCTGCTCCGCTCTGCCGCCTCGCGCCTGACCTGAGAGCGTCGTACACGGAGTCTGTCTACCGGGAACGTCCAATGTATCGGAAGGTTACCCGAAAATCGCGACTATGACGTATGGGCGCGGGAAATTCAAAGCGCATTGAGGACGGCGGGCATGACGGCGGGGCGGTAGGGGCGCGTCGCGCGGTGGCCGGCGGCGCCGAGCTAGGTGCCTAGGTTGACTGGTTCGGACTGGTTGCGACTATGACAAGCTCGTTCACAGCTGTATGGTACCGTGCCCATCTATCCATATGCTACACAGGCCGAGACACCTCGGGTTACCGGTATATGTAATATGACCGGCATACAGATGCACTGTCACTGGCAGCCCAGTTTGACACATCGACACCCCTGCTCGCATTTCTCAGTCCGGTCGAAGGTGTAACACGTAGTTTTAGGCGAGCGGCGGACGAGGCGACACAGTGCTTTTGCCACTGCCTAACTCTTTGCCTCTTCGCGGCGTGGATGGTGAGTTCGGAGGAACTTGACGCCAAGGCCCCCCCTCGTTGATTGAGCTGGGCGAATACTTGTGTGCTATCGGAGGCAACGACCGAAGCACCTCATCGGCCACGGGCTGACGTGTTGCCGCCGACGCCCTCTGCTGCTGCTGCTGCGTAGACTCTCGGCTCGTCTGGGCGGTGGGTCCGATGGTCACTGGCGGCCACCGCTTAACAGGAGGTGCCAGCAGCTCCCTTGGGACCTCGAATGGACCTGGGACCCAACTGGTGCCAGCGCCGATCCGTTGTGGCCACCGCGACGCGTCATAGTAGCGGTCCGCCACTGTCGCAAACACTTGGGTGGGTACCTCCACGACTGAGCGCACGCCCAGGTGTGTGATCGTCCTCCTGTGAAGCAAGTATTGGTAGCGTGGTGACAAGTGGTCCAACTTGGCTTCAAGGGCAAACTTGCTCAGCTTCGGCTCGCTCTCCTGCATACGATCCCAGACCTTGTCGGGAACGGGCCTGATGGGCTCCAAGTAGCGGGCGTCCTGTTTCATCCTGTTCGAGCTCTATGTAGTACGCGGCGAGGGTCGCGCTCGCGGAGTATGATAGCGGAGTGAGGAATAGGCCTGCAGACCGAAGGATTTCCAAAGTTTACAGTTTGTCCAAAAGGAGTGCGAATGCAGCACGCATGATCGGGCTGTATAATTGTTTGCAGTTTGTCCAAAAAGGAGTGCGAATTCAACGCATGAGCGGGCTGTAGTTGTGCCATGGCACCGGTTGTCGCGTCTGTCGTGTTAACGTTCACGCAAATGTCTAGTCACGACGGCCTATTCACGCGACCGTCAGGGCACAATTCCTTGCAACTTGCATCTTGCAAATTCCTTCCTCCTCCATCGGGAAGTGCTAAGTTATCATGTTTATCATGGGATATCGGTGACTCGCACGTGCCTGAGCGTGAGATATAAAAAAATCGGGGCACACGGGTCACGCTGTGGCCATCGCGCTGTAGCTGAGCGCCGAGCTTTATGTATTTTACTGTACGTATGAAGAATGATCAATGAAGAAATGACACTTTTGTAGCATGTAGAAGGCAACCGGAAATGTGTGAACGCAGAGTGAGAGTGTTCACATCAGACTGCGGGAGCGGAGACCCCGGCGGTGTGTGCACGCGCCGATGTGCTCTCGGGTGGCGCTTCTATCCGTTCACCAAGATTCTGCCCCCACAGCGGTTCGTACAGACTGCTGAGTCGTGTCTGTTGCCTCCACGCAATCGCGTGCATTAGTGCATCCCTAACGAGTAAGTTCGCTTCCACGAGCACGTCCGGTCTCACGTCACGCTGTTCTGGCACGCACATGTCCAATCGGGGCTCCTCTGCACAAACGACAAAATCAGTCGAGCTCGATGCCGAGTCCGTAGGCGGGATGATCCTTGGCGCACTGCTTGATCTGGGCCGGCGTGAGCTTGAGCTGTTCCCAGTCGGCGAGGAACCTACGAAGCACAGCGTCCGTCTTCTTGAACTCGGGGAACGGCCAAGGGTCCGAAAAGAGCCGTGGGTGCGCCGCGTAATACTTTTCGGTCAACTCATTGAGCTTCTCTCCCTGCGCCTGCTCCATCTCGAAGGCCTTGAGCTTCGCGTCGATGCCCTCGTCGGCCACCTCGAGCATCAATTCGATCTTCTGGTCGTCGGGACTCTCGCCCCCTTTCCCCTTGGCAGAGGAGAGCTTTCGTAACTCGTCCTTGAGCTTCTTCCGGCTCGGCTCGCTGAAGGGCTTGGCCGTCTCGTCCAGGATCACGTAGAACTGGCCCGGACGGTCTTGGCGTGCCGTGCGCCCTTTCCATTGGATCCACTCACGCTCATCCGGGATGGAGGTGGCGATCACGAGCATGCCGCCGTTGGCGTTCGCCTCCTTATCCACAACTTGAAAGTCGTGTCCACGCCCACCGAACTTGTCCGTGACGGTCACGCGGCAGCGAGAGTCGTTCACCCCGCCGATGCGCTTCGTCGCGTCGTCAATAATCGACTGCCACTCCTTCGCCATCGACTGGCCCTTCTCGTTGAATTGGGCAAAGCGTTGCACCTAAGGATGAAGGCAAACATGGGTCATCGGAGGTCATCAGTGGCAATCAGAGGTGAGAATCTCGTTGAACTGGGCAAAGTGTTGCACCTCGTCCTTGGGGATACCGAGCTCATTCCTCTGCAGCGCATCGAACACCTGATTAAGTTGCGTGCCGCCCGTGGTGATGATGAGAACGGGTACTTTCTTGAAGTAGTCCGCAGCCAACTGCACCACGCGCTTGATCTGCGCCTCCTCGCCCTCATGCAGCTCGACGCCGTGGTTGGTCACCTCCTTGCGCGCGTTGCCTGAGCACGTGTCGAGGAATCGAGGCACATCGAATTTGATGCAGTGGTACGTCTTGGTCAGGTAATTGAGCTCCGCCTTGCCGCCGACAGAGCCGGTAAGACCGAAGATGCCCTTGTACCTGCACTCCGAGGACATCCGACGCGAACAGACGCGAGCAGACGCGAGCACCAGAGACCATCAGAGACCATCAAAGGCCATCAGAGGCCCTCAGAGACCATCAGAGGCCATCAGAGCACATCAGAGCACATCAGAGGTGCCCTCGTACTTGTTGAAGACGTACGGCGTGCACACGCACGCATGTCGTGTCTCGCTGAACGGCTCGATGTCGCACAGAGCGTAGTTGAGGTAGATCAGCCACGGCGAGGTGAGCGACACCTTGGGCACATTGCCCTGCTCATCGAGCTGAATGACGCGCTTCTTGCCGGCGCTCTCGATGATGCGATAATGCTTCCCCTCTACCGTGTTCTTCTCACAGTGGTCCTTGACGGCCATCGAGAATTGCCAATGCTCGTTGTCAACGCCCTCGGGCTTCGTGCTGCCGCCCGACTTGAGCACCTTATAAGAATCGATCATTTGGGCGGACAGGTCCACATCGCGCTTGACGTACAGCGCATTCGGCCGCTCATTGACGATCAGATCGTCCACCTGATGAGGGGTGCAATCAAGGATGTGGTCCACCTGATCAGGGGGCGAATTGCGGCCAGGAGTGGCTATCACCACACGCGAGTGGCTATCACCCACGATGAGCACAGCAATCAGCAGCCATACTCCGCCGCCATCAGCCGCCATCAGCCGCCATCAGCCGCCATCAGCGCACCTCGTCGACGATGAGCACCGTGTGCCCGAGGTCTTCGTTGATCTTGCCCTCGACGAGGATCTGCAAGAATCTTCGATTGATGCCGTCCTTGAGGCAATACACGATCTTCGAGTCCATGTCGTTCAGGTCGCACCCGCTCTTGATACCAAACTTGTCGTACAAGGGCTTGTTCTGCGCATAATCGCGCTGGAGCAGCCCGGCGTTGTTCTCGAGCACGTGCACACGTAGCCCATGGAGTTTGACCATCAAGAGGGCGAGCATCGCGATCACGATCGACTTGCCCTCGCCTGTCGAGAGCTGCGCCACGAAGGCCTTCAGGCTGAGCTTCGACTTCTTCTTTGCGTCCTTCGCGTCCTTCGCGTCCCCACCTTTGAGGTGGAAGTCGTAGAACTTGGACATCATGAGCACGGTAAGGGCCTGCGTGTGATGCGGCGTGAGTGGAGGGTACTTCTTCTCAACCATGAGCTCCATCCATTTGGTCGTGATCTCGGTGATTATCTGCATGTCAGGCTTGAGGGCGCGGCTCTCGCGCGCCTGATGAGGGGGGCAATCAGACGCGATTATCAGCGATCGGGGGCATATCAGAGGCGATCTGGGGCATATCAGAGGCGATCAGAGGCACACCAGAGGCGATCCGGGGCATATCAGAGGCGATTAGCGCGCACCTTGGATCTCGACACAAGCTCGACGAGCTCCTCGGGATGGTTGAGGAAATCAATCTCGGCGAGCCTCTCGGGGTCGTAGATGCCCGTGTTCCCATATGCAGCCAGTGTTTCCTGCACCAGGTTCGTCATGATGGCTTTCGTCTCGCTCGAATACGTCTTCTTGCCTATCGCCTCGGTGAACTTCTGCTTCGCGATGGGCAGGCTTTCTCTGAACATGTACCTGAAATCGGACGCAATCAAGCGTCGATCGGATGCAATCGAGGGTCCATCGAACACAATCGAGGATCCATCGGAGGCGATCTGGAGGCGATCTGGAGGCGATCTGGAGGCGATCTGGAGGCGATCTGGAGGCGATCTGGAGGCGATCTGGAGGCGATTTGGAGGCGACATACTTGACCATGAAGGCAATGTTGGTAGCTTCCTTGAAGAGACCTTTCCACTCTGAAGGCGCGCGGTCGATCACATACGACTGGAGCAACGTGGTCATCGACTTCTTGCACAGCTCCATCCCCTCCTCCGAGACAGAGATGATCGTCTGTACCCCGTTGGCTGCCACGTCGGAGAGGACGGTCAGGTCAATCTCGCCGAAGTCGTCTGGCCGTTGGAGCGATCGTGCCTCGAGCGCCTGATGAGGGAGGCAATCAAGCAGCAACCATAGGTCATCAGCGGGCCTATCAACTGATGAGGGAGGCAATCAGTGGCCACGAGTGGCCATCATCAAGCACCTCGATGATTGTGAGTAGGAACTGCTGCTGGTCCTCGTTGCGCTCGAGCTGATCGAGTACCTCTACGGTCCGGCGCCCAATCTCCGCCACCGAGCCCCCGCGGTGCGCAGAGAGCCGAAGCAGCAGTGCGAGCATGCGCGGGTACAGACGGATCTCTTGCCCGTCTTTCCCAATCATAGCTGCCTTGTTCATGACCTTGTAGTCAGCGTCGATGCGGGCGCGCGTGCACAGCGGCATGACCGCACCCGTCCAGAAAAAGTGCGCCTTGACGAAATCGTCCGACTCGGCGATCAGCTTGCCAAAGTGGGGATCGATCTGCCCCTGCAGCAACAGCGCATTGAAGCGCGAGCGCGGCGCCGTGCCGAGCGGCAGATGCGTCTCGAAGACGAGCGGAACGAGCTCCCCGAAGGCCTGCAAACGCACCGTCCACTCGCTCGGCCTCTTGATGAAAAGCCGCAATCAGAGGCAATCAAAGGCAACCATCAACGCACCGTCCACTCGCTCGGCCTCTTGATGAAAAGCTGCGCGAGCGTCGTGATGATCGCCTCATCGCGCCGCAGGTCGGCGCGTACGGCGGGCACTGCCGCGCTGGAGGCCGCGCTGGAGGCAGATCCGGAGCTCGCCGCCCCGCCCACCACGGCGTTCAACGCCCCGCCCACCACGGCGTTCATGGACCCGCCCACCTCGTCGGCGGCGGTGGCCGCGGTGGGCGTGGGTGCGCTCGTCCCGGGCGTATCGGCATGCCCGATGTAGCCTTCCTTCTTTGCAGCGACGAGGCGAGGACGGAAGTAGGCAGCGTACCTGCAATCAGTGGCAATCAGATGCCATCAGATGCCATCAGAGGCCATCAGAGGCCATCAGAGGCCATCAAAGGCCATCAGAGGCCATCAGAGGCCATCAGAGGCCATCAGAGGCCATCAGAGGCCATCAAGATGAAATCAGGAGGTGGTAGAGGAGGCAGTCAGGCGGTCATCAAGAGGCACTCAGGCGGCGTACTGCGAGAGCAGCACGCCCGCATAGGCAGAGCCCTCGAAGCCTTCCAACGCGACCTTGTTGATCTCGGGGTAGCTCGCGCATGCATCCAGGATGAACTCGAGAGAGATGAGCACTCCCCGGCGCACCGGCTGGAGTGCCACAGGCGGCCTCTCGATCGCGCCCACCGCGGCGCCCGCGCTCTTCCCAGGGTTCTTGGCAGCCGGAGAGGCAGGCGGTGGAGGTGTGAAGACAGGCGGAGGAGGTGTGAAGACAGAGAGCTTCACCTCCGGGAAGGCCGCCTTCATCTTCGCAGTCGCATCTACAGCAGAGCTCACATGTTCGCCGTTGACGGCCTTGACGAGCATTCCCTTCTTGAGCGCCGAGGCAGCGGCAATGCTCCCCTCCCTGAGCTCATGGATTAACGCCTCCGAGGCCCCGTCGCACACGAGACCGAGCTTGTCACTCTTGGTCGCCTTGTACAGGACCACCTCCTCGTACTCTCTCGTGTGGACCGTCTCGAGGAGTGACGCGAGCCCAAGCTGCACGATCACGGGCAACTCGTCCTTTGCAGCCTCACCACCCGTCGCGGCCGCCTTCATCATCTGCTCGAGGCGAGCACCGAACATGCACTCAGCGCCAAAAAGTGGCAATCAGAGGCAATCAGCGGCCATCGGAAACCATCGGCGGCGTCAGCGGCAGTCGGCGGCAAGCCACGCACTCAGAGGTCATCAGAGAGGGACGCAATCAGGCAACCCCGCACTCAAAGGTCATCGGAGAGGGACGCAATCAGGAAAGCCGTGCACCTGCTCGAGGAACGCAGCGACGATGATCGGCTGTTGGCTGGCCGCGTCCACTAGCAACGGCTTGAGTGTCGCTCGGTCGAGCCGGCTGCCGCCGAAGAGCTTCATGCCCGCGGCGGACCAAAAGAACGGCTGGCATGTCAGCTCGTCATCGGTGGCGATGCGCTGGACGATCGCCTCATCAATACCTCCCTGATGAGGGACGCAATCAGAGGGGACGCAATCAGAGGTCATCAGAGGCCATCGACGGTCATCAGAGGCCATCGACGGTCATCAGAGGCCATCGACGGCCATCACAGGCCATCGGAGCCCATCATAGATCACTAGAGAACATCCGTGAAGCAATGGGCGATAACCAGCGGCAATCACCTGCTTGAGCACGTCGCACAACTTCCGGCGGAGAGCCGTCCCGAGAGCCAGATATACATTGAAGACCCTCGGCACCAGTTGCTGGAAGCCAGTGAGGCTCCCAGGCTGCCTGACGAACAGCTTCACCATCGCGAGCACCACACGCTCGTATTGCAGGTCCGCCTCCGACTGCTTGGCCGCCGCCAGCGCCGACTTGTACCCCTCTTGAGATGCCTCGAGCCTCTCGGCAAACGCGCGCGCCGTCCCCATGAGCACCGAGGATGGCGACACGTTCGGCTCCTCAAGCAACCAGATGGGCATGAGGGACTCGAACAAGTCGGGCGTGCGCATCGACGCGCCCAAGATGAGCTCGACGCACGAATGCACGTCCTGGAGAGCAATCGCGGCCTCACGCGCTTCTTCGGATTCGGTCGAGCCGCCCTCGTCAAGTATGCCCTGATGAGGGGACAATCAGAAATCAGAGTACTCATCGGGAATACGATGCGATCGGTAGCTCGATGAGTGGTAAGCAGCGGCAAGCAGCGGCACCGCAGCGGCAAGCAGCGGCACCGCAGCGGCACGCAGCGGTAAGCAGCGGCAATGACCTTATTGACTTCAAAATGGCGTTCGAGCAACGCCTTCAGGATGGGCGCGAGCGCGAGCTTGTCCTGGAGGCGCTCGAGATGCGGGGGCTGCATGAGCTGCGCCATCGTATCCGAGAGCACGCCCGTGCTTGTGGCGGCAGCGGTGGACGTGGCGGACGTAGCTGACGCGGCCGAGCCGCCTCCACGGCTACGGGAGCCTTTCGCCATCTTGGTCAGCCAGCACTCAACAATCGCTCCGAAGAGAGTTTCGTCAATGGTGCTCGTGAACGTACGCCCCGGCCAATCTGCGAGCCCCTCGATCTCGGGCTGATCTCCCTGGCCGCCGCGCGAGATCGAGCTGCTGCGCGAGAAGCTGAGAGACACCGGAGACTTGGTGCGTGGCGTCGTGTTGCCCACCGACGACCTGTCGCCACGTGGCGTCGTGTTGCCCACCGACGACCTGTCGCCACGTGGCGTCGTATTGCCCACCGACGACCTGTCGCCGCGTGGCGTCGTGCTGCCGTTGCCACGTGGCGTCGTGCTGCCGTCGCCACGTGGCGTCGTGCTGCCGTTGCCCCCGCTGCCGAAGATCGCCTTCATCATGCGCGTTGTCATCGACTCGCTGCGGAACGTCAGCATGGCGTCGGAAGAGCCGCCGGCGGTGATGGTGGTGTGCTTTGTGTGGAACGCTTCCGAGAGGCGCAGCAGAAACGCGCGGCAGGTGTGAAAGGTCGGATCTTGCATGCAGATCGCTGTGGCGACCGCACCGCAGATCTCGAGGTCTGAGTACAACCCGCCGAGCGCATACCTGCCATGAGGATCATCAGGGTAATGAGTGCCATTAGGGTCATGAGGTCTCGTGGTCTGAGGACAACCCGCCGAGCGCATACATGCAATCGGGAGGCACTCAAAAAGGCATACACGAGCGAACAATAAGTTATCAAGAGGCAATCAATAGATCATCAAGAAGCAATCGAGAGGCGACAGAGAAGCAAACGAGAAACACGTACGCGAGAAGCAGCTCGACTTGATGGGTCGAGCCGGAAGGCAGCAGGAGAGGCGACCAAGCCACCTCATCGACGAGGGGCGGCAGCGGCAGCTTAGGCAGGCTCTTGGCCTTCTCTTCCATCCTGATCTCATCGGGGTCGATGACCACGTCCGCCATCTTCTTCGAGCAGCAGCCGGCGCCCCCCTGTGGGGATTTCCTCTCTTTGGCCACCACCGAGGCAAGGTACCGGCGAGATTTGACCCTCAGGTTGGCCTTTTTCATCTCCTCGGCCGCCTTCTCCGCCTCTTTTTGGGAGCGCTCGACGGACTTGGCGACCACATCGGCCACCTGCTTCGCCCACTGAGCCTCACGTGTCGCCTTCTGCGCCCGCCACGACGCCTCGGCCTCGTCCTGCACACGACGGCGCGCGCCAGAGGCAGTACAAATCAAGTGCAATCCAGTGCAATCAAGTGCACGATTGAAATCACGTGCACTCACGTGCACTCACGTGCACTCACGTGCGATCAGGTGCGATCAGGTGCAATCGAGTGCAATCACCTGCTCCGCCTTCTCGACGCAATCAAGTGCAATCAAGTGCAATCGAGTGCAATCGAGTGCAATCACCTGCTCCGCCTTCTCGACGCGTTGGAGCAGCTCGTACAGCTTCGCCTCGTCTCCGAGGGCAGCCTTACGCAGCCCCTCGCTCGTGGCCCATGCGGCCTGCGCCGCCTCGATCGCCTCCATGCGAGTGCTCTTCGAGAGCGCTGTGCCCTCTCCAAGCACCGCCAGCGCGGCAGGCGACGCGTCCTCTTGGTGCCGACGCACTTCATCATCGGCACGCTTGACCTTCTCCCAGGCCCTGGTGCACGACATGACGGCTTCCCCGAGCTTGGAGCGCTCGGCCGCAGCCTCGTCGGCCTTCAGGTTGGCGATGTCCGCAGCGGCGCGCGCCGCCGCCTCGGTCGCATCCTTTTTGGCCGGCGCCACCAAAGCTGTGCGCTCGGAGGCGGCTTTGATGCGCGCGCAGAGCGATGCATTCGCATACGTGTCGTTCTGTGTGAGCTCCGCACTCTCCGCTTCGTCAGCACAGACGGTGGCCAGCTTGATCACGTCCTCGGGCACGCGCGCCGCCGCCGCCTTCTCGAGCAGACTCTTAAACTCGAGCACCAGCTCGCAGGTCGGCTGCGTGGGCGCGGCGAGCGCGAGCAGCGAGACTGTCGCCGCGTCACGAACCAGCTGTGAGTTCGCCGCTTGCAGCAGGGCCGCATCCGCCTTTGCAATCTCGTCTGTCGAGACGAAGGCCTCGACCGCGTCCACCTTGGCCGCGCGCACCGCCTCCGAGTCGAGAGACTCCGCGGGAAATGCGAGCACTCGCTTCAACCGTTTGAGTGCCTTCTGCATCGGCGCTTGGGCCTCCTCTGCCTGCCGAAGTCGCCTCACCGCGGCGAGGAGCGCGTCGGCGGGCGCGGCGGCGCTGGCGGCGGCGTCGAGCATCTTGCGCAGAAGCGCCATGTCCACCTCGGCGATGCTCACGTTAGCTCCGATCGCGCTCTCCAGCTGATGGAGAGCAAGCTCGCGTCGGGTCGCGCCCGCCAACAGAACGTGCGCTGGCTTGAGGACCGTCTCGGCGACGCCCCACTTCTCGGCGCTGGTGCACGCCGCTCGCAGCGCCTCGGGGTCTGCAGTGAGCACCGTCGCCGCTAGCTGCTCGAGCTCCGCCACCGACTCCTTGCGCTTGCCCGCGTACGCCTTCTCGGCCTCTGTGTACTTTTCACGGCACGCATGCACGAGCTTCTCGTCGACGTGCTCTGTGAGCCCGTCGCTCTCAGCTTCGGCGAGCACGTCGCATTCTTCGAGGAGTGCCCCGAACGCCTTGAGGTCCACCTCGAGCGGCGCCACGTTCACATAGCCCTTGAGTAGCATGGCCATCTCCTCTCGTCTCTTGTTATTCATCCGTATGCGCCTCTCGCGCTCCTTGCGTGCCTGGACCTTTTTGGCCTCATCGAGCTGTTTCTTCGAGCTCGATATGAGCTCCTTGTCCACGTCCGACCGCTCCGCCTCCGCGATAGCCTTCTCGAGCGCCGGCACGTCCAAAGACGCTGGCAATGCGAGTGTGTAGGCGTGCAGCTGCTCGATCGACGCCTTGCGCCGGAACGCTGCGTCATTGCGCCCCCGTTTCATCTCTAGGCTCGTCGTGCGGTTCATCCCGTCATCCGGTATGCTAGCTGGCGGCTTGCGAGGCATAGGGCGCACCCCTGGTCGAACCAGTGTCGAACCCCCGGAAGTGGCTGATGCTGATATGCGCGTGAATCGATTCGAGAAGAAGATAACGAGTCTTTCGATCAAGGAGAATGGCTCTAGACGAATCCTCCCGAAAAAGGGCCGGCGGCAATCTCTTCACAGGTGATTTACACGTGCGGCACGAGGTGTCGAGACCGTGCGCATCAGCAAGCGGAGCGCGGGATGTTGTTTGGCGCGGCGCCGGCTCCAGCACCCGGCGGCGGCCTCTTTGGCGCCGCGACTGGGGGCGGCCTCTTTGGCGCGGCGCCGGCTCCAGCACCCGGCGGCGGCCTCTTCGGCGCCGCGCCAGCTCCAGCGGCTTCGGCAGGCGGCCTTGGCGGCTTTGGCGGCGGCGGTTTTGGCATCGGCAGCGCGGCTCCCGCGGCCGGCAACCCCTTTGGTGGAGCCGGCCCTTCAAGTTTTGGTCCCGGGCCGGCTCTCGCTCCCGCAGCCGCCGCGTTTAGCGCTCCATCTGCCGGCGGCCTCTTTGGTGCTAAAACGCCCGCGCCGGCCAGCGGCCTGTTCGGCGGCGCGGCCCCTGCGGCGGCCGGCAGCCTGTTCGGCGGCGCGGCCCCTGCGGCGGCCAGCAGCCTGTTCGGCGGCGCGGCCCCTGCGGCGGCCAGCGGCCTGTTCGGCGGCGCGGCCCCTGCGGCGGCCGGCGGCCTGTTCGGCGGCGGCGCGGCTCCCGCATTCGGCGCCCCGGCCGGCGGCGGCGGACTCTTTGGCGCGGCGGGGGCACCCGCCGCTGCCGCCGCGCCTAAAGGCATCCGGCTGAACGCCAACTTCGATGAGCAGCCCGAGGCTTGCCAAAAGTGGCTGAAGGATCTGGAAGTGATCATTCACAAGTGGGATAGAAAAGGTAGAGAGTTCGAGGAGGACGGCGGCCAACTCTCTGACTGCGTGCGGCTCGCGGACGCGCTCGAACGCGACACTGCGATCGCGGCCGCCGAGCTTCGCTTCGACGAGGCGAAGCTTGATAGCTTCCGAGCCGACGTGGAAGCGACTCTGCGCGACGCACGTGCGGCCCAGAGCGACTTTACGACCCGTTTCGACTCGCAGGGCGCCTTTGGACGGGGGGTGGCCTTCCCGTCGCAGTTCTTCAACGCGAGGCTCGAGCGCATGGAGCAAGAGGTCCCTGCTCTGAAGAAGGCCCTGCACGATCTGGACGGCGCGATCATGACGAAAGCGAAGCCACCGATGGAGACTCACCGGCTCGAGCAGCTGCTGGCCCATCAGAACACGCTGCTCGAGCGTGCCGCCGCGCACGTGGACAGGCAGCACAGGCACGTCGAGGGCCACCGGCGCACGCTGCGCAACGGCCTCGGCCGCGACCCGTTTGACGAAGCCCGACGGCGCCAGGTGCGCGACAAGTACAGGCCTGCCGATCCGCCCATGCCAGCCGCGCTCCCGCCGCAAGATCCGGCGCCTGCGCCGGCAGCGCTGCCGGCGGCGGCGGCGGGCGCGGGCCTGTTCGGCGGCGCACCACCGGCAGGGGGCAGCCTTTTCCCCCCTGCGCCCGGCGCAAACCCGTTCGGAGGGGGCGGCTTTGGGGGCGCATTTGGTGCTGCCCCCGCGGCCGCACCTGCCGCCCCGTTCGGCTATGGGAGCGCGCCCGCGGCCGCTGGCGCATTGCCGTCGGCGTTCGGCGCCGCTCCGCCCGCCGCTGGCGGCTTAGGCCCTTTTGGGGGCATGGGAAACGGCGCGCCGGCGAACAATCTATTCGGTTCGACATTCGGTACGTCGGCAGCAGGCCAGGCGAGGCCCGCCGCTGGCAGCAAAAATAATAAGAAAGGGCGCTAGAAACAGGGAGCGCTCTATAGCGCTCCGCCCTGGCGTCCGCCGGCGCTCGCTCGGGCTACGGTCGGTGAGGACGATTGTAAGGTGAGGACGAATGTAAGGCGGGTGGGACAGGTGGCCCCAGGGTCGGGTCATACGCGCGCGTCGCTCCTCGACGTGCCCAATGGACACGTCGTGCGTCGGGGCTCGCCGCATGCGGGTGCGAGCGGCCGTCGCGCGGTCCGCGGACGCGCGCGGTCGGGTCTCAAACTCCAACGTTCCGTCGCGCGCGCCGGAGGCAGCGTCGTACCGGGGTACCGAGATCCGAGTACTAGAGATATTTGAACGCTATCGGACGACGCGGTCCGGAATGTAAATGAGTACACGTTCCTCGACGTCGACGCGATCGGATCGCCTAGAAGATCCACCTATGCGCTAACCGCGGCTGTCGTCGCCTCTCGCTCCGTCCGGAGGGGTCACTCTCGACGGGCTCTTTCGCCCTTGTACACACCGCACACGAGTCACTGTTGGAGGTGTTTGCTAACCGCGTGAAACCTCGACCGTCCGGCCTGGGCCGTCGCACCGCCCTGTCGAGTATGTATTCCCCGGTTGGTTATGCGGGAGGAAGTCGCTCCGCTGATCACTCGACCACGGCAGGCAGCGCTGCTGCATGACTGCTGCTGCACAACTCGTCGGCATCCTAATTGTGCGACGCATTACTGCGTAAACTCGTTCCGGACACGGACCGCGGCAGGCTCGCTCCGGACACGGATCGCGACATGCCCACCGTGGGGGGGCCGCTGTAACCTCCCCCGTGAACGGACGTGTCGTTCGTCTCCGACGCGGACGAGGTGTATTCGTTGAACGCGTCCAAGGAGACGCGCCCCTCGGCGTCGGCGTGCGCGAGGTACTTATCGAGCGACGCCTCGCCGATGCCCTCGAGGGCCATGTGCAGGTCCTTCCTCGTGATGTAGCCATCGCCATCCTTGTCCAGAGAGTTGAACGCCATATTGATCGAGGAGGGGAAGCAAATATTCTTCTGGGACGAGACCGTCGCCGCGAGGAAATCGGTGTAGTTGACCTCGCCGTTGTGCGCCAAGTCGATCTTGTCAAAGAGCTCGTGCAGCTGCTCGAGGGAGATCTCGGGGTGGTGCGCCCACGCGGCGCGGAACTCGTCAAACGAGAGTGTGCCTGAGTCGTCCGTATCCATCGACTGGAAGAGCTTGCGCAGATCCTCGAGCTTGCAGGGCGGCGTCGAGAAGGCGATGACCTCGAGGGCCAGTCTCTTCAAATCGTCGGCCTCGGCGAAGTCGAGCATCGAGTCCACCGCGTCCTGGTGCTTGTCGAGCGCGACGGCGGGCTCGTCGCCCTGGTGCAGCTTGGACATTGTCGTGATCCACCGGTGCTTGACGGCCTCGGACGCGCCCAGGCGATCCTGGGGGTTCTTGCGCATGAGTGCGGCGCAAAAGTCGCGCGCGTCGGGCGAGATGTGCCCCCAGTGCTCGTTGGGAAAGCACAGGGGGTCCTCGCTGATCATCCGAGCCTTCTCGTCCGCGTCCTCGTGGTGGAAGGGGCGCTGGCCGCTAAGGAGCATGTAAGTGGCGACACCGAGCGCCCACATATCGACTGACGAGTCGTAGGGCAGCTGCCGCTCCGTCCACAGCTCGGGCGCCATGTACGACGGCGTGCCAATGTGGTCGAACATCACCTCGTCACCGGGCTTGACCGCCTTGGCAAATCCAAAGTCGATGAGCTTGAGCTCGGCCTCCTCGCGCTCATCCTCGTAGATCATGTTGTCGAGCTTGATGTCGCGGTGCACGACACCGTGGTGGTGGCAGTACAGCACCGCCGAGAGCATCTTCTCCACGAAGGTCGCCGCGAGCGATTCGCCGTACCCATGGCGGTGCGTGGTCATGCGCGAGACGAGCGATCCGCCGGTGCACAGCTCCATGATGATGTACACCTCGCTCTTGTTCAAATCCTCGAATGACTCGATGATCTTGCAGATGTTCGGGTGGTCGAGCTTCTTCTGCATCTCGATCTCGTTGCGCACGTCCTCCCAGCTGCCCAGGTCGGTGACCTTGACCGTCTTCATCGCGAAGAGCTCGTTCGTCATCCGGTTGCGCACGGCACGGACCGCGCCGCAGGTGCCGCGGCCAAGCACCACACGGCTCGATAGGTCATACTTGACCTCGAGCGAGCCTATACTGTGCTCATGGATGAGCGACGTCACGTGCGCCGGCTGGCCGTCCATCACATCCGTGTGGAAGGAGGGCTGCCGGGCGCAGCGGCTTGGCTGAGGCACTGGCCCACGCCGGTCGACTACGTGGACTGCCGTGACGTCGACCGCCTCGATCGTGCGCTTGCCGGACCCGCACATGGTGTTGCCCATGGGTGTGGCGGCGGTGAACACCGCGGCGGATCGCGGCGGGCGCCGAGGAGATCGAAAGCGAAGCACGTTGCGAGAGGAGACCCTCCACCCAAACGCCGCCGGATGTATTTTGCAGGCGCAGGTCGCAGATGCGAGATGACTGTGATGACGCCACAAATTAGCTCCTTTAGGCATGCTCGTTATTCTGGGACCGTTGTAGCGAATCCGGTCGCACATGGTCGCAAGGTCGGCCGTCGGTAACCCGCGCTGCCCAATCACAATACACGAACTAGCGTGCATCGTACATGTACCAACGCATATGCTTCAAACAGAACCACAGATACGATGACTTTTCCCGATCGCTCCCGAACACAAACGCGAAACGAAACTCGTCGCTTGCCCGAAGCCGGGGGCGAACTAGCGTCGGGCGTGAACTGAGTACAAGTGTACGAGTGTGAACTTGTACGTGATAGTGTGTTGTGAACGAATGTCTGCGGGGCGTCGTGTTGGGGTGTGTGAACGTGTTGTGTGTATTAACATGAATGAGTTATAACACCGGTTGCTCTAACCTTAACCCGCTTAACGCTCCCCAGCGCGTATCTGAGATTTGGTTGCTGGTCTTCACTGTGTCCTGTTTCACTGTTAACAAAAGAGCCCAGAAACTAACTCCAGTGTGGAATTCATGGGAGCGAACAGCTTCGAGCCCTTCAACGAATTCGAGAGCCATTGAAACGCTTCGTAGTCACGATGCCAAACGCCTCCACGGACACCGAGCAATGTGTCGCCACCATCCTCACACGCCTCCAGCTCGCGGTGACTGCGCACCAGGCACGCATCGTCAAGGTGCTCGCCCCGGGTGAGGCTCTCGAGAGGCGCGAGCGCGACAGCGAGCACCGCACGCCGGCCGTAACGCCCGGCACGGCGCAACCGAGCGTGCCGAGCGAGCTACGGGCGCTCTGCTCATACTTTGGCATCGACGTCGAGATCGACACCGCCGGCGGCCACGCCGTGCTCCGCGAGGCCCGCAGAGTGTGCGAGCAGGTGCGGACGGCGCCGACGGCCGCCGGCCCGCGCGCGGCATCGATCGGCGTGGCTGATGGCGAGCAGCTGCGGCGCTGGCACTGGCTCACGGCGGTCACGCTCGTGCCCAAGGTACCCAGCTGGCAGCAGGCACAGCACGCGGCCCTCGCCAAGCTCGAGCTCACCTCCGCGCCGATGATCGCGGCCATGGGCGCGGCGTGCACGCTGGGCAACGTGGTGCGCGAGAGCGGCGTCGTTGCGGCTGCGGCGGTCGACACCGACGGCAGCGCGCTCAGCGAGACGGCGCACGCGGCCGCGCATCTGCTGCAGGCGAGCCGTGCGCACGAGCTGCACTGCGAGCTCCGACAATGTCTCAATGTGCTGCGCTCAGTACAGCGCACGCTCGCGCTCCGGGCGGCCGGGTGGTTGCCCCCGCCCCTGCCCGATGGCTCGCGCCTCGATCCGGAGGCGATCGCGAGCGGCGGCCTGCCCTCGTCTGCGGCCCGCGCGGTCCGATCGGCCCGTGTCCAGCTGCCGGACGCATCAGCGGCGATGGCGACCGCGCCGTCGGCGGCGGCGGCCATAAGCGGCGTGAGCGAGGGGGGAGGAGCTGAGATGGCTGACGCTGGCGTCGAGATGGCTGACGCTGGCGTCGAGATCGCTGCTGCGCTCACGCTCGCCACATGTCCCATCCTGCCGCCGCTGCGCCCCGCGCCGCTGCCCACTACCGCCGTCTCGCGCCGGCTCGTCGTCAGCGGCGGCCGTGAATGGTTCTCGTACGAGCCGACAGCGCCCGCCACGGGTGCCGGCGTGGGCGGCGCCGGCGCGGCGGGCAGCGTAGCGGGCGGCGCGGCGGGCGGCGCGGCGGGCGGCGCGGCGGGCGGCGCGATCGAGAAGGTCGGGGATCCCACGAACAGCGTCTTCGTGCGCGACGGCAGCGGCGCACGAGTCGTCCACATGACCGCACTCTCGGACTTGCAGTCGCTCACCGCCGAGCTGGGGCGCGTGTGCTCGCACTACGGCAACGACAGCGCCATGGCCGCCGTGTACGGCACCGGCAAGTACGACGCCAACTCGGTGGTCGAATCGAAAAAGTTACGGGGCTCCGAGGCTGAGGCTGAAGTGGCGAAGCGGCTCGCCGTAGCGAAGGCGCTCCCGTCCGCACTGCGCCTAGTGAGCCGCTGCTTCGGATGTGAGGTTGCTTTCCAACGCGCCAAGGTGAGCACGACGCGCGTGCGCCCCTCCCTGCTGCTGCATCCGCATGCCGGTTGCCGCTCTCTTGACGGCTCCTCTGCACGTTGTCCCCGGCTGCGGCCGCCCCTCCGGACCCTACGAATGACGATTCTGAACTGATATGAACAATCCTGTGCCGAGTCGAAAGGGACTTCGAGTCCCTTCGACGTGCGGACGCGATGTGGTCTGACACGTGGGAAGCAGCTGCGCGCGTCTTCCCTGCCCGCCTTGGCCACGTCCAGCCGTCCGAGCGACGTGCTGAGCGCCGCCTTCCTAACGACGTGCTCCAGCCCGCCTTCCTAATTTGGCGTGCGCCTGCCCGCCAACTGATACCAACTGCCCTAGCGCGTACGTGTGCGTGCGGCAGGCCGCCCTCGTGCTCAGTCACCTCGAGGCGTACGAAGCTTGCACCGACCCTACCGTCGCAACGGCCCTCGCGCAGCGCATGACCGACGTGATGGCCGCGCGCCCTCGCCTGGACCTAAGTGCGTCCTCGTTTGAGGCTGGCTACAGCGCGTCGACGCTCGCGCTGCAGCTCGAGACGGCGCTCTTGTCGAGGCTGCTCGCCGCGCACATAGACGAGACGCTCCTTGCGAGCGCCGCCGCCGCCACCGCCGCCGCCACCTTCGGCGCGCCCGCCATGGCGCCTACTGCGGAGCGAGGCGGGGCCTCGTCCGCCTCCGTCGGCGCAGCCACCGGCGCGGCGCCCTCTGCTTCCTTCGCCCCCGTGCTCGCCCCCGTGCTCGCGCCCTCTGCGGAAGAGCGGCGCGCGGCTGCGGCCGGCTGCGCGGCGGTGGCGCTCGCGCTGCACGAGACCGTCAGCGGGCTTGAGGATCGGATTCTCGCCAGTGCAGCCAGGGCGTATGGAGCGCTGGGCGTGGCGCACGTGACCCCGCACACGCACGTGGGCAGGCTGCGCTGCCTGCTGCTCTCGCAAGGCCTGGTGATCGCCGAGCCGCTCGCGCTGCCGCCGCCGCTCGCGCCCAAGATTGAGCCCATGGCGGATGAGGCGGTGCGGGAGGCGGCGATGGCGCGCAGGACACTCAAGAAGGAGCCGGTAGCGCCCTGGGTGGAGGCCGCCGCCGTAGCCGCGGTGGTCGAACAGCGAGCGTACATGCGCAGTAAGGAGGGTGACAAGGAAGGCGCTGGCGCGGGCGAATCGAGTCTAGACGTGCCGCCCATCTGCGCGCACGAGCTGCGAAAGCGCCCGGCGCTGCTGCCCACCCTCGGCGTGTGGTCGGCGGTGGTGCGTACGTCCCACGAGCTCATTGAGCTGCGCGAGGCCGTGCGCCGTGCGAAACCTCGCCTCGCTTGGGTGCCGTGGCTCTCCCTGCTCCCCCGTCTCGCGACCAACGCCCCCGCTAGCGACGACTCTGGGAATGGTGGGAATGGTGGGAATGTCGGCGGCCGCCCCGGCTCCGCCAGTGCGCCGCCGCCGCCGCCGCCGCCCACGCGCAAACTAGTGCCCGGCGCGGAACGGCTGCGCCAGTCGGAGGAGGCGCTCGCAACGGCCAAGGTTTTCCTTGCGGCCGTTGCCAAGGATGGCGCGGCAGTGGTGAGGACGAAGGGGTCCGAGGCGGCCGCACGATGCGTGCTTCAGCTCCTGGAGGCCGAACGTCACGCGCTGATGCTCGTGCTGCTCCGCCAGCGGCCGCCGCACCTGCCCAGCCGCTTCCCACTGCCACCCGTGGGCGGCGACGCGTCGGACGTGCAGCTCGTCGAGCGAAGCCTTCTTGCGAGCGTCACACTCACACGCGAAGCGGACGATGCGTGCCGCAAACTCGAGCGTGCAATGGCCGAGGCGCCGCCGCCGTACCTGCAGCAGCTCGGCGACGGCGGCGCTGGGCGCGGCGACGCGGCGGCGCACCATCGTGTGCTCGTGGCGCACGCGGAGGCGCAACTCTCGAGCGCCCTCGTCGAGAACGCCGCGCAGATCGAGCTGGTGCAATCCGAAGCGGCCGCCCAGTCCATTGTTGGGGAGGGCGCTGCCCCAGATGAGGAGGCGGCGCTGCGAGTGGCGCTCAGCACGGCGCGTCTTGGGCTGCACGCGAGCGAGGAGGGCGCGCGCGTGGCCATGGAGCGCGAGCTCGCCGAGCTGAGCGACGATCTCCAAGCCGAGATCGCCGAGATCGAGGAGCGGCTCGAGGAGGTCCTCGCGGTCGACCTCACGGAGGCCAAGGAGCAAGCGCTCAAGACGGCGCAGGCGTACGAGCGCCAGTGGGAGACGGCCGCACACGACCTGCAGCCCGCCGCCGACAAGCTGGCCGAGCAGCAGCACTCCGGTGGCGGCGCGAGCCCGTCCAAGTTCCCCCAGCCGAACAAGGCGAAGGTCGAGCAGAATCGTCGAGAGGCCGAGGCCGACGTCCATCGGCTGCTTGATGAGCTTCGGCTGGTCATCTCGATGCGCAAGCTGCGCGAGCATGCAGCCGAGTCGATCCATGCGCGCCGGCTCGAGGAGCTGCACAACGGCACCTCGCTCGCGATCGCGGCCTCCTTGGACAAGCCACGCGAGACCTCGCTGGGCACGTATGACGACGAGCCCCAGGAGGATGGGCTGGCGCTGCGCTCGGTCGCCGAGGTGCTCGAGGCAGAGCGCCAGCTGAGCGACGAGCTCCGAGCGACGCAGAAGGCGAACGCGTCGCTGCTCGACAAGCTCGACTCGCTCCAGGCGGCGAGCAAGGCGACCGATCAGGAGCACACCACGTTCCTTCACGGCAAGGTGCGCCACCTGCTCAAGCAGCACATGGGCGTCGGAGTAGAAAAGCCGCCGGAGACGCGATGGCGGTAAACACAACTCGCTCGGCAGACGGCACTTCTATATAACGCCCCTCGAAAGCATGTCACCACGGACATTCGACATACGACGCAGCGACGCACCGTGTCCACGACAGCGGCCGCCGAGCTGGGAGCTCCTCACGGGGCGGGGACTGCCTCTCCGACTCCACGCCGCACATCCGATCACAGTCCGGTCGCGTTCGGTTTTAGCCCATACAGTAGCCCCTCTTCGTCCTCGCGCTCGAGGTCGAGCACCCGGTGCCGGTCGCCGGCCGGTCCCGCCCCGCGGGCGAATAATTTCTTATGAATGTTTCCACGGGAGGTGGTCGTGCCGATGCCTTAAAATGCACGATTCTCGATTGCGCCGATTCCCGGGGGGATGTCGTGCGAGTTGACCACATCCTCACAGGTGCGATGCGGATTGTGCATCGAAGGTTGTCACCTTGCGCGTGCCTCGGGGAACAAGTACCGAGGTGCCCAAGCATCGTGTTGAGAGAGTAGCCGTCGAGATCGAGCGCTGGACGATGAGGTGACTGCGCCGATGCAGGCGGCGCTCCCATGGCAGAGCCCGAGGTTTGAAGAATCTTCCAATTCTTCCCACACGTGGAGAAGGCACCTCGGCTTTGCCCGAGTCTAGCGCTGGCGCAGCAGCCTGCACGTCCTCATCCTCATCCGCGTTCTGAGCAGCGTCGTTCGCTGCACACTCGCCAACGGCCGATGTCGATGACTCGGCATCGTCGTGTGAGCCATCGCTCTCGTGGAGCGCCTCATCCTCTTCGTCATCTTCGCGGCGCTGGTAGCGGTCCATCTGTCGCGGCCTGGCACAATTCCTTGAGTCCTGCTGCAGGGTGCGGGTTATTTTTGCGGCTCGTCGCTTTTGTTGACGCTTCCCGAAATCGCGACTTGTCCCGATTTGGAGTCAAGTCAAGTCAAGTCGATTTGGAAATCGAGATCACTCAATTTCTCGGATTTTGGTCGGCGCCGTGTGGGTGTCGGTCCGCGTAGAGCACACCGCGCACCCCCACGGCGGGAGCCACCCATGCCCGACACCGCGGGCGGCGCGGGGACGCCGGGGACACTCACGACTCAGGGCCGCAATACAGAAACCCCTTCGTAGCGAAGTGTGAGTGAGTGAGTGAGTGATGAGTGAGTGAGTGACACTCACTCACTCACTCAGCGAAGTGTAGTTCCTAATACGCGCGGTGCAATAGTCCTCTTTAGCTCGTCTTGCCTAGCGCGCGAAACAGGGCGTCAGAGGCATACACGAACGGGTGTCCAGACGCGAGGCCATAGTCGCAGGCGAGGACCCAGACGACATGGAAGTAAATCATGGCAATCCGCACCGAATCGGGGCCTCCGAAGTCGTTACAGTGGTTCAAGGCCGGGTCGACGCCCGGGTCCGAGCAGCGCGTGACGGCAAAGTGATGCCAGAAGACGACATACCCGAGCGAGCGGGCGACAGCGGCGGCGAGCGCGGTTTGGCTCGAGCCCGCTTCATCGCTACGCCGCTGTATGTGGACACGTTCAACGTAGCGGATCGACGCCCCTGCAGTGCCCGCGAACACGCCCGCTAGCACCGGAGCCGAGAGCCGGTTGCCGAATTCGCGGGCGCTGCGCGAGACTCTCCCCATGGGAGTTGTGATCGCGTCGATCGCATCGAAAGCGTTCAGGAGGAGGCGGAGGAAGGAGGCGGTCCCTCGCCGCTCCGACCAAGCTTTGTAAAGAAGGTCCGATGGGAAGCACCACACCAGCAGCCAGCCCAGAACCCAGCATGGGAAGATGCGCGAGTGCACAAAGGCAGTTACTGGCAAGCCCATCAGGAGGTCTGATGAAACTGTACCTCCGAACCCGTAGCAAAAGAAGCCCAGGGCGAGCGTTGGGAGTGGGAGGAAGTTGGTGCTCCTGAGGGCTGGCTCACGCCGTTCACGTTCCTGCCGGTAGACGGCGGAACTCACGAAGCAGTGTGGTATCACAACTAGGTACGGATAGCTCGTGCGGGTATCTCGAGCAGCGGACATGAGTACTGCAAGGAGAGCCGACCGGAGTGGGATGAGGGAGGCACCTGCGGCAGCGAGCACGGGCATTCGCCATGCCGAAGAGTTAGAGCACCATGCGAGTGTTAGAGCAGTGAGTAGGACGACGACCACGACCGTCTCTTCATCAGACCATGCACTGGAAAGACTCTCGATCATCGAGGGCGGTGGCGGTGGCGGCAGCCGAGCACGGGGCGTGCTGAGCGGCCACATCGTCGCGGAGTTCTGTACCGCTACAGTACGTTTGACGAACTTCTAGAAATCACAGGAGAATCATCGCCGGCAGGCCGCGCTTCCGGTGGACTCGTTAATTCGTTGAAACACCTCGAAGAGTACTTTCGCGCGCTCTCACGCCAGATTCATGCCGCCCCGCAAGCGCAAGGCGGACGAGGACGAGGACGGCGAGGAAGCAGCGCCATCGCAAGCTCCCTCGCAGGCGCCGCAGCCTATCAAGGCCGACACCGCGGAAGCACTCGCAACCAACCTTTGCCGCTTCGGTGCGCTTGCTACCGCAGCACCGCTAAGCGTCCCTCCTCTGGCGATGCTCACGGGATGTTTTGCTTCGCGTACCTACCCCGCGCAGTACTGCTCCGCGAGCACACGCGGAAACCCATCACACGAACCGAGATCAAGGACCACGTAATGCCCGAGCATAAGGCACAGGATCGCAGCGGCAAGATCTTCAAGCAGGTGTTAGCCGTTGCAAATGAGAAGCTGGGCCATATCTTCGGGCTCAAGCTCGTGGACGAAACGGACGCGGGCGCGGGCGCCGCCGACGATGCGGCCGACGATGCCGACGGTGGCGGTGCGGGCGCGAGCCAGGCGGGACCGAGCCAAGCAGCGGGCGCCAGCCAGGCCGCAGCGGGCCGAGGCGGTGGTGGCGCGGCGTCGGGCGGCCCGCGGTACATGCTCGTCAACCTGCTGCCACATGAAAAAATGGTGACGGAGCCACTCACCCAGACAGACGAGGGGCAGGCCATCTACCTCGCCTTCGTCGAGGTGATCCTCGCGATCATCGCTGAGAGTCAGGACAAGGGGTCGCACGAGCCGACGTGGGTGAAGGAGGATGAGCTCTTCGGCCACCTGCGCAAGCTCGGGCTCGAGCCCGACTCGAGGCTACCGCCGCCTGCCGAGCCCGAGAAAGTCGAGAGCCTCGTCCAGAAGCGCCTCGTCAACGAGACATTCCTGCGTCGGCGCAAGCAAAAGGACAGGTTGGACGCGTACGAGTATCTGCGCGGCGCACGCGCCGTGCTCTGCCGCGACGAGAGGCGCGCGGGTGACTTCCTCGCGAACTTGAAGAAAGGCAAGTGAAACACCCTGAGATATCCCGTGCGAACGACGGCGGCGAAGAAAATGGCCGGCAGGGCAGTGTGCATGACGCTTTCAGTCAGCAGCTCAGCACTCGTCCTGAGACGTTGAGCAAGGTTCCTGAGACGATTGAGCAAGAAAGTCGAAAGCGGAAGCACCTCGTCGGGGCGCGGCGAGGAGACCGAAATGTGACCCTGAGACGTGTGCTTGTGTGAATCTTAACAAAATAATTGGAATGCGCCTGGCAAGTTTCCCTCTATCCAATTGCCTCTATCCACCTCCGGGCCTCGCGGGGACCGCGACCGGCGCCGCCCGGCGCGGACCGCCCGGCGGCCGCGCATCGAGGTTTACTTTACCATAGCCCTAGTGACGTATACCATAAAAATCGGTCGCCGGACCGGACCCGCGCCCCGCGGGCCCGCAGCCGCGGAGCGAACCGCCGGAGGCGGAGCCGCGCACGCCCGGCACGCGGGGGGCGGACCCCGGACGGGCGTGCGGGACCGGTCGCGAACCAATGGGTAGGCACCACTAGTCGCGGACCGACGGGGGGGCGCGTTCCCTCGTGGGGCAACTTGATTACGAACTAGGCAGCACCTAGGCAGTCAAATAATGCACATAATGCAAGGGTAC
>PJAB01000140.1:0-38132 GCA_002887195.1 Chrysochromulina parva
CCGCCGCCCTCGCCGCCGCCCTCGCCGCCGCCCTTGCCCCCACCATCTCCTCCGCCCCCGTCGCCGCCACCCTCGCCCCCACCACCCTACTCACCAGGTGCTCGCGAAGAAACACGCGTACGATTCAGCCTGTCTATCGCGGCAGATGTCCAGTCGATCACGCCTACCATGCTCAATTCCATCGCCGCCAATTTTGCCGCGCTCCGAAATATGAGCGTCAACGACGTCACCGTCACCGTGTACGGCGCCGGCTCAGCGCTTCTTCTAGTTGAGATGCGGACACCGGACCCTGCGGTTGGGCAGGCCCTCGTCGCGCTGATTACTACCTTACCAGCGTCCACGTTCGAAGCCATCACACAATTGCCCGTGCTCCAGATTCCCGACTCTTGGCCCTATGCCCCAGTGGCGCAAACTTTGGTCATTACTGCACCATCGCCACCGCCGCCATCACCACCACCACGCCCACCGCCACCATCACCACCACCACCGTCCCCACCACCTTCACCGCCCCCTAGTCCTCCTCCACCGTCGCCGCCACCGCCATCTCCTCCACCACCTTCACCACCCTACGCGCCACCACCCAGTCCATGCCCGCCTGAGCCGTCTCCACCGCCCCCATCGCCGCCACCCAAACCGCCGCCGTCCCCGCCGCCGCCATCCCCGCCGCCGTTCCGACCCCCCTCGTCGCCCCCCCGGCCTCCCCCGTTTCCACCCTCTCCGCCAGCGCCACCTGCATTCCCACCGTTTCCTCCGCCCCCGGCACCTCCACCCCCGTCACCTCCGCCCGGCCCACCAGCTCCTCCGCCCCCGCCGTCGCCTCCCAATTCGCCTCCGCCGCCACCCAGCCCACATCCAAAACGGCCGCCACCCTCTCCGATGCTGCCGCCGCCGCCTCCACCGGCGTTCAGTGTCGTCCAGTTCACGCTTCAGGTTGCCGGCCACGTCTCCTTGTTCACCCCGAGCGTGCGCACCCAGATGGCAAGTGCAATTGCGGCCGCCGCGGGCGTCCACCCGTCGGCGGTGCTTGTGACGGCCCGTACTGCGTCGACCCGTACTGCATCGGCTCGTACTGTGGCGTCGGGTAGCGTCATCGTGGATGTGAGCATCCGAACGCTCACGGAGACCGCGACGTCAGTGCAGTCGACGATGGCAAACGCAACGAGCAGCCCAAGCAGCGCGACTGCGATGCTCTCGAGCGTCACTGGCGTCTCGATCACCGTGCTTGCGGTCGTGTCGCCACCCACTGTCTCAGAAGCAATCGAAACTCACGCCTTCACCGTCGACCAAATGTCACTCGAAAGCTCTTTGATCATAGCGGCATGTGTCGCCCTGTCCGTTGCCGCGTTCATCAGCCTCTATCACTGCTTCCAAATCAAGCGGATGCGTGCAGCTATCGAGCCGGCAGTCGCTCGGCCCGGTTCACGTGACATTGAGCTCTGGCTACGTGGAGACTTCCAATCATTCAAGGAAGACCCAACCGCTCAGAACATGTTGCTCGAGAAGCTCGCAAGGATCAACGGCCGCTACGATGCGGCGGGAAACCTCGTTGGCGGCATCGACCCACGGCGACTTCGAATTGTGAAGCTGAAGGCGGGCTCCATCATCGTCACCGTCCGCATCGCCGAGGTGCCGCGCGCTGTCGAGAAGGCGGCCGCGGCCACAAAGGCGGCGCAGATCGCCGAATCGAAAGCGGCGATGCAACTGAAGCTCGGAGCTGCTACCAAGGCCAAGGCGATGGGCAGCAAGCTTAAGGCCAGGGCCGAGGCTGCCGCGTTGCTGCGAGCAACTGAGGCACGGGTGGCCGCCGAGAAGGCGGCGGCTGAGATGCAGGCAGCATTCGCTGCAGCCGCTGAGCTGCGCAAGCAAGCCCTTATCAAAGCCCAGGTCGCTGCAGTTGTGAAGCAGGTGAAGGCGGCGCACAAGCTTCGGGCCACCGAGGCCCAGATGGCTGCCGACAGGGCGGCAAAGATCGCCGAATCCGCCGCTGCTATGCGGCTGGAGCTCGGGGCATCTACCAGAGTCAAGCCGTTTGGGAGCAAGTTCATGCCAAGGGCCGACACAGCCTCCATCGCCGCCACCGTCATCGCCGCAGCGCTCGAGGCGGCGTTCGAGGAGATGGTTGAGCCTGCAGCTTATACGACTGCCGACACAGCATCCATCGCCATCACCGTCACCGCGAAGGCGGTCGAGGCGGCAGTCGAAAATGTGCTTGAGGCGGCGGCCAAAGCAGCGGCCGAGGAGGCCGAAGCGGCAGCCAAGGCGGAGGCCGAAGAAGCCGAGGCGGAGGCTGACGAAGCCGAGGCAGCGGCCCAGACAGCGGCATTGGTGGCGGTCAGAACAACCGTGTCGGCCGAGGCGGCCGAGGCTGTTGAAATGTCCTTAGCCTCTGAGGAGGCCGAGGCCATCGCAGCGGCCGAGGCGGCCGAGGCGGCCGCCGCGGCGGTCAAGGCGGCGGCTGATGCGGTCGAGGCAGTGGCCAAGGCTGCTGCTGACGAGGCCGAGAATGCGACGGCCGAGGCGGCCAAGGCAGCGGCCGAGGCGATCAAGGCAGAGTCTAAGGAGGCCAAGGCAGGAAAGGCCGCTGCCGCCGCCGCAAAGGTGGCGCAGATGGCTGAGTCGGCCGCTGCCGGGCGGCTGGAGCTTGGGGCATCCACCAAGGTCAAGTCATTCGGGAGCAAGCTCATTTCGAAGATATTTGTTGGTTCCACCTTCGAGGCGGTCACGGCTCACGATTTCGAGACCAAGCTGCTCACAATGACACCGGCTTCGCTGGGCTTTGCAATTGGCTATCGCGTGATCTCAAAGCGTGACTTGACGGTACGCCATCCGGATGGCTCGCCCATGACGCTAGATGAGCAGTACCTGGCAGCAGCCGTTGCCACTATGATGGCGTTTAGCAGTTCGCTTGCTAAGATGGTAGCTGCCATCTCAATTCAGGTCATCAGGTTCTCTTCCGAGTGCCTTCAATTCTATTGGGTGCTCGCACGCACGTGCTCGCTACAGCGTGCAAAGGAAGGGGTGATGAAACGGTCGCCTCTTCCCGCCAAGGTCAAGATTACCCCCCAGCAGCGCAAAGAGGAAGAGGCGCAACGCAAAGAGGCAGAAGCGCAACGCGAAGCCAGGCAAGTGGAACTTGATGGCAAGAAGACAATGTGGTCCAAAGGCCAAGCTTGGCAGAAGCAACAGGCAGGCGCTAGGCAGGCCCACGTGGACGCGATGCGCGATTTGCAGGCAGCGTCGAAAGAGATGGGTTTGGCCGCGCGCCAGGCAACTCTTGCCAAAGAGGCGCGCGCCCTGAAGCTCGAGAACGCGAAGATGATGATCGCCAAGGAGGCCCGTCGCATCGAGTTTGATAAGCCGCCACCGCCACCGCGACTGACACCCGATGAGATTATTGAGTTGCGTGATGCACAATTTGAGCGGAAACGGGATCCGGCGCGACTTGCATCACTCCATTGGTCCTTCAACTTAGATGGCACCGTGGAGATTGATCTGAGGCCAACGCGTTCTTTCGAAGCAGCACTGAACATCCAGAACATACGCCGACGCGCCAAGGCCATACAGGATGTGAAGAAGAAGAGGTTGCGGAGGGAGGCAGAGGCGGCCGATGCGGCGGAGCTGGAGCAGATTGTCGAGGAGATGGTCGAGGAGACCATCAATAGGGACGCCATCCGACTACAAGAAGAGGCGGAGCTGCAGCAGGTTGTCGAGAACATGGTCGAGGAGACCATCATGAGGGACGCCATCCGCCAACAAGAAGAGGCGGCGGCCGCGACGGTTGTGCAGTCTGCTGTGCGCTCCAAGAAAGCTAAAGAGACAGCTAAGAAAAAGAAGAAGGAGAAGCAGGAAGATAAGGAGAGGGAGGAGAGGGAGGAGCTGGACGCAGCCGCGACCGTCGTGCAAACAGCGGCGCGAGACAAAAAAGGAAAGAAGGAGAAGGGTAAAAAGGGAAAGAAAGAGAAGGAGAAGGCGGCTATGGCGGAGGAGGCTCAACCGCCGGCTGAGGAGGTGCCGGCGGAGGAGGTGCCGGCGGAGGCGGCGCCGTCGGAGGAGGATGCCGCAGCAATCGTGGTGCAGTCCGCCGCCCGTGGGAAGAAGGCCAAGAAGGTGAAGGCCGAGAAGATCAAGGATAAGCTGGAGAATGAAGGGCAGGAAGTCAAGGAGGGCGACGAGGCCAAGGACGACATCACGGTCGAGGCCGAAGAGGTCAAGGACGACGTCGAGCCCGAGGCCAAGCCGTCCAAGAAGGGTGAGAAGAAGGAGAAGAAGGGCAAAGCGAAGAATACGGCTGACGAGGTCGAAGTGGCCAAGGATGTTGGGGCCGAGGCCAATCAGGCCGATGGAGACAAACCCAAGGAACCAAAGGCAAAGCCTTCCCAGAAGGGCGAGAAGAAGGAGAAGAAGAGCAAGGCAAAGAAGACGTTCGACGACGCTGAGACGGCCGACGCTGCAGGAAATGCCAATGAGGTCGCCGTCAACGATGGCCAGGTGCACGACGGTGAGGAGGGTGGTGAGAAGGAAAACGAGAACGCAGCAGCGACCGTCGTGCAGTCAGCAGTACGTGGCAAGAAGGCCAAAAAGGAGAAGGAGGAGAAGATCAAGGAGAAGAAAGAGCAGGATGTGGCAGCAACGAAGGTGCAGTCCGCCATCCGTGGTAAGAACGCGAAGTCCGAGTTCGTCGCTATGGAGCAGCTCAAAAAGGAAGAACACGCCGCACGCGTGATGCAGTCGGCCATGCGCATGAGGAGAGTCAAGAACATTATCCTTTTGCTCCTGGCCGAGAAAGCGTTACCTCGCGCGAAGCAGGCTGAGCGGGCCGAGGCAGCAACCGTGGTACAGGCAAAGGTGCGCCAAGGGAAGGCCAAGGAGAAGGCAGCCAAAGCTAAGGAGACCAAGGATGCCCTCGAGGAAGAGCTGCTACTGCCCTTGGAGGAGCAAGAGGAGCGGGCGGCCGCCGCGGCCAGGGTGCAGGCCGAAGTGCGCAAAGGCCGTGCCAAGGCGGAAGCGGCCGAGAAGCGCCAGCAGAAAGCTCAGGAGGAAGAGGAGGCAAACGACGCCGAGTTGAAAGAGGCAGCTGATCGAGAGAGGGAAGAGAAGGCGAAGGCAAAGGCAGAGAAAGACAAGGCCAAGGAAGAGAAGGAGAAGGAGAAGGCAGAAAAGGAACAGCAGAAGGCGAAGGCGAAGGAAGAAAAGGCGAAGGCAAAGGCAGAGAAGGAGGAGGAAAAGGCGAAGGAGAAGGAAGAAAAGGCGAAGGCGAAGGCAGAGAAGGATGTGGAGAAGGCAAAGGCCAAGGAAGAGAAAGCGAAGGCCAAGGAAGAGAAGGAGAAGGAGAAGGAGAGGTCTAAAGCAGATAAGGACAAGGAGAAAGACGAAAAAGAGCGGCAGAAGGCGAAGGCAAAGGAGGAGGCGCAGCTGAAGGCAAAAGAGGAGAAGGAGGCAAGCGATGCCAGACTTGCTATGCAGAAGGAGGAGGCCGAGCAAGCCAAGGCGGAGCAGAAGGCTATGGAAGACAAGGCTAAGGCAGAGAAGGACGAAGCCGCCAAGCGAGCCAAGGCGGAGGCCGCCGAGAGGGCCACAGCGGAGGCGGAGAGGGCCAAGGTTGAGCAACGGGCGAAGATGGAGTCGAAGATTCAAGCCGCTGAGAAGCTAAAGGAACAAAAGGAGGCGGGTGACGCCAAGATGACTGCGAAGAAGGAAGCAGCCGAGAGAGCCAGGGCGGAGCAGAAGGCAAAGATGGAGGCGCAACAGAGAGCCAAGGAAGAGAAGGCCAAGGCAGCGAAGGACGAGGCCGCTGAGAAGGCCAGGGCGGAGGAGCGTGCGAAAATGGAGGCGAAGATCAAGGAAGCTGAGAAAAAGATGGCCGAGCAGAAAGCCAGGGAGGCGAGCGACGCAAAGCTGATTGCGAAGAAGGCGGCCGAAGCGCGCGCCAAGAAGGAGGAGCTTGCGAAAAAGGCGGCCACCGTCAAAGCGAAGGCGGAGCAGCGTGCCAAGATGGAGGCGAAGATTGAATCCGTTGAGAAGAAGATTGAAGCGAAGGAGCAGGCGTCCGCTGCGACAAAAGTGCAGTCGCATATCCGTGCCCGCAATGCAAAGGCGGAGGTCGAGAAGCGCGCCGCGGCGCGCGACGAGGATGAGAAGGCCGCGGCTCATGCGGCCAAGAGGCAGCAGCGCTCCAACGTCGAGCGGGAGAAGGAGGAGACCCAAGCTGCAATCCGGCTGCAGACGCGTACGCGCTCGCACCTGGCCAAGGAGTACACGAGGCTTCTCGCAAAGGACAAGAGAGAGACCGAGGCGGCGGTAGTGGTGCAGTCGCGTGTCCGCGCGGTGCAGGCGAAGCCAGAGATTGAGAAGGCTAAGGTTGAGCGAGCGGCACGCGAAAAGCGGCGGCAGGAGCAGCAGGAGGTGGCCCGTGCGCTGCAAGCCATCGTGCGGGTGCGAAGGGCGCGCGAGCAGAAGAAGCGAATGCAAAAGGCTGCCGAGCTCGCAGTGGCGCTTGGCATCAGTAAGTGGGCGGCTCTGTGGATGATGAAGGAGCAGGACGATGCCAAGGCTCAAGACGACGCTCAAGATCCACCCTCGCTAGAGGATCGAGGCGCCTGGTCGCGCGTGACGACCGGCTCGCTTCCCGAGCCATCATCTCCTGCCGTTGATGAGGATGCGCTTTTGGCCGAGCTTGAGGCCGAGCTTGCCTTGGATGCCTCGCCAATGAAGGAAGACTTGGATACTGTTGAGGTTGACCGCGAGGTGGACCGCGTGCTGGCCGAGCTCGAGGAGCAGGCAGCCCGTCGCGAGGCGGAGCGGCTCGAGCAGCTCGAGAAGCAAGCGCGTAAGAGAGCGGCCAAGGCTCGCCATCACTGGAGCCTGCTGCGCAAGGGCTTGAAAGTGGCTCTGCGAGTCGAGTACCAGGCGCTTGGCATTGACCCGAAAGAAGAACCCGCGACGCGATTCGCCCGGATAGTGAAGGAGAAGCTGGCCGCTCTCGCGAAGTTCCGTGCCGAGAATCCCGATTATCCGTTTGGACCCTTGCCAGAGGTCACCAGCGCACCACTCGCCTCGCCTCGCTTGTCCAGCAGCACCTCGCCTCGCCGCTCACGGCGATCCTCCGCCAAGCCGACACGGCCCGAGCAGGCTTCGATCGTGGCCCTTGGCACCACAGTTGTGCCCATGGATATGCCTAGACCTTTGAGCGGCAGCGCCTTGCGCAGGAGCTCGTCGGAAGCGACTCTGCCCGAACGTCCGTCGACTGCCGGACTGAAGCTCGGCTCAGGGACTCTTTGCGCCTCCACGAGCACGATCCGGCTGGTCCCGGTCGACGAGGCGGTGCAGTACGGTGAGCCCTCGCATGCCACCAGTGCGCCGCAGCCTGCGCGTCAGCGAATGCCGAGCGCCCGGCCATTGGGGATCCCCCGATCTGCCGATGTGGCAGAGCTCGGAAGTGCTAGCCCTCGGCAGCCACCGAGCCTTGGATGGTCATCGAGTCCCATCAAGGAAACTTCATCGCCGGGCGCGGTGGCCGATGGCGTTCCGGTGGCTCTGAAGGGATCGCCCGACACGATGCCCGTAAAAGACAATGGCGAAGATTCCTTCCTCTTCCGCCGACCTCAACGCAACTTTGGCCGTGCGAATTTGGAAGATCTTCAGATTGAGAGCCTTAGCCGACCTGGTAGTGCTGCGGCGTTGCCACCACAGACCTTGCGGGTCGTGGAGCGATTCCAAACCGAGGCACCGCAGTACCCTGCACTGCTGCCGATGCGTGAGTCCTCCTCATCCACCTCCCTCTCGAGATCGGGAGGTGGTAGCCTGCCCTCGCGAAACAGCAGTGCGGGCTTCGCGCGCAAGGGGGGGTTTCTTGGCGACCCCATCTCATCATCCGAGCAGTCGAGAATCGGCAGCGCGGGCGTTGTGCACGAGGGTGGCTTGATCGGGGACCCGATTTTCACCGAGCTCATTCGGCAGCCCTCTGCATCGAAGAGCCGCGGTCGTCCACCCAAGGTCAACAGCATGCAGGCCCTCCCTCCAGAGGCAGAACCCCCTGCGTTCGTAGCGCCCCCTCGCGCGCCGAGTGCCGAGCGTCGTCCCGAACGGCGCACGCTCATCGCGCCAGCTGTAGTGCCACACCTGGTTCCTCCACAGCTAGTTCCGGCCGCAGACCGGCCACAGCCCCAGCTGGTTCCGGCCGCTGAACGACATCAAATTGCCGCGCTTCGGTCAGCGGTCGTAGCGAACACGCTGCGGCCGAGCGCGACGTCCGCCAATCTGCGGCCGAGCACCGCAGGGACAGCACTGCGCTCCGCCGCACAGCTTCGACCCAGTGCGTCGTTCGGTCAGCTGCACGACCATCGGTCATCGGAGCACGGCCAGCGCGCAGAGGGCGACCAACGCTTGCAACCGGGGCCCAACCCGCCACCTGCCGCCTTCGAGGCGTTCGCGTTTGTGGTACGAGATTTTATGTGTGGTCCATCTCCCTTCATGAGTGGTCCAGCCTGGGACCGAACGATAGGAGACTCAGCCCGGGGCTCACGGCCGATCAGCGCGGCCAGCTTTGGAGCCGAGCCGCACGCAGCTCGGCTCGGCTCGCTGATGGAGGCCAACCTGCCAGAGGATGACGAAACTGCTCCGTACAGGATGCGATATGGAGATGCTCCCTCTCAAGCGCGCGCACAACAGCGCCGGACCTCACCAGGCAGTGCTCCGCCAGGCAGCGATCGCAAGGGTGCGGACCCGTCCGCCGAGCAGCCTGAAGGCCCCAAACGCAAAGCTCGGCCGAGCACGCCCGTGTACTATGTCAACATGGGGTAGGCCAGCAGAGTTGATTGAGTGAGTGAGTTTTATCTGGACAAGCTGATTGACTCAGTACTTACCGTAGACCCAGGATCGGGCCTACGACGAGGCAGAGGAGGCCCGGAGGAGGACTCCGAGGAGCCGACGATGAAAGTGGCTGGCTGTACAGTGCATGTGGACTGGAGGAATCGTAAAGCCGTGTGGTGCCTGCACGTTGCAGCCCGGTGTACAGTATATACCTCTATAGAGTTACTAAGTTTTGTATGGAAATCATTATGTAGTACAACACATCAGTTCCACGACACCTCAGGTATGACTAATTGCGCAAATCATGGGAAGCCGCTATCCGGATCCCTCCTAGCCTCGTCCTCCTCCTCGCGTCCTCGCGTCCTCGTCCTCGTCGTGACCTGAAATCTCGCCAAGACATATCCTCCTCCTCCTCCTCCTCCTCCTCCTTCTCCTCCTCCTCCTCATTGCCTGATGTCCCCGCCCCGCCAGACTCGGACGCAGTCGGCTACCGCCTCCCACCGTACCGCCTCGGAGACATACGGCACCACGCACGCCACCCGCTCGACGAGGAGCTCCACAAAGGCATGCGCCTCGACGCTCATCACGATGCTCACGTTGGTGCCGGAGCCGGGCGGCAGAGGGCGACGATCCACAAAGGTCATGCCGTGCGCGGCTCCGGGGGCACCCGTCGCGTCCACGACTACTTGAAGTGGTTTCGTTTCCACACGAAACAAGTGTGGATGCGTCGCGAACGCGACCACCATCGCATCGTGCACCGGAGCACCGTCGCACATCTGGCCGTAGCGGCAGTAGCCGTCTTGGTAGACGGCAAAGGCGCGCGCGGCGAGCTGCGCCGCCGGGCCGCCGCGCGACCGCAGGCCAGCCTGTAATTCCACAGACAGCAGCGCCTGGTGGGTGACGTCTAGCGGCAGGAGCACCAGCTGGTGCACGTCGGTTGCCGCGTGCGCTGCCCATGCGTCGAGCACGGCTTTGGCGGCGGCCGCATCGTGCGCAAAGTTGGCCTCGGCCAAAGGCGACGCATTGCCAGCGTGCGCGAGTGCGCCACCCATTAGGATGACGCGCCGGACGAGCCGCGGTAGCGATGGCTCGAGAGCAAGCGCAAGCGCGAGGTTGGTCAGCGGCGAGAAGCAGAGGATCGTAACCTGGCCGGGCGCGGCGCGGATCGTGGAGACCATCCACTCGGATGCGGAGGGCTGCACCGCCGAGCTCGCGTCGCAGTCCGATACGCTCCCGCCGAGGCCACCGAAGCCGTCAGTGCCATGGATGAACGAGCCATCCGGCACAGGGTCTCGGGTAGAGCCGCCGTATGGCACGCGCGAGCCAACGTACACGGGCACGTGATAGGCCGCGGCCATCAGCGTCTTTGCGTTCGCCGACGTTTGGCGCACGTCAGAATGCGAGCCAAAGCTTGAGGCGACGCCGAGAATCTCCAGCTCTGTCGAGGCTAGCGCGAGGAGCAGCGCGAGGCCATCATCGCCACCCACATCCGCGATGACGATGCACGGCTCGCGGGGGACAGTCGTTGCGCTGGTGCTGACTGCAAGGGCCAAGAGCAGGAAGAGTCGAGGATGCATCTTTGGATGACGAGGCGGCCGGCAGGAGTGCCCTGCGACCACAGGACCTCCTTGCAGACCTCTCGTTGAGAAAGACGAAACATAGACTAACGAAACTTGACGCAACCGACCGTGACAGAGTAGCCACTGTAGCAGCACATTTCGCAGCGGAACTTCCTACACCTGTCCTGCGTGCCCTACCATAGATTCTGAGCGGGAGGCCGAGTGATAACAGCAGCGAAGCTGCGAGAGAGAGCACTCGTGGGAATGTGCGGTCTTTTCTTGCTCAGAGGCGTCACTTGAGGGGCTTTAGAAGAAACCCGGCCGCTACTCACATTGTTACGTAGGAAGTGTGGAGCGGCCGGGTTTCGCCCGCATGCAGCAATCCGAAGATGGGTTTCGCCCAAAAAGTTGTTTTCGATTGGGAGCCTAAAACAAAAAAGGGCTCAAGGCCCGCAGCAAGACGTGGCCCGCTTTCAACTAGCGCCACCTCGCTCTAACCTCGCTCCGCCCGCTTCGCCGCCATGACCCGAAAGGGCGGGCGCGTCACCGCGGATCAGGTAAAGACGGCCGGCGGCCCGGCGCAGCTCATTGCCCAACTCGTCTCCGATCTGGTCAAGGGCACTCATGAGGAGCGCGCTGCGGCGGCCCTGACACTCAAGTGCCTAACCGAACAAGCGAGCATCCACGATCTCAAGGAAGGAAAGCGCAAGGAGAACTCCGAGCTCATCGCCGAGGCGGGGGCCATCCCCGGGCTGAGCGAGGCGATTGAAATCGGGGGGGCCGGGCCGCACGCGCTCGCTGCGCTCGCTAATATCTGCTTGGGGAGTGCCAAATACCAGCAGCAACTCTTGGATGCGGATGGCGTGCCGCGGATCGCCAAGGGCCTCCGCGGGGGCGACCCACCCACGCAGACCGCAGCGGCCGCGGCAGCTGCCTCCTTGTCGCAGCTCGTCGCATCTCGCCAGCCGCTGGTTAACGTGGGCGCGATCGTGAGCTTGGTGCCTCTGCTGAAAGGTGGCCACGAGGCACAAGTGCACGCAGCGCAGTCGCTCGCCGAGCTCGCGAAAGGCTTCGGCACCGCCGGCGCCCACTCGATCGCGGCGCTCGCGCAGTCCAAAGGAGATTCTCTCGATGCCCCCCGCGCCAAGGTGCAGACGGCAATCGCCAAGGCCGGGGCAACCGAACTGCTCGTGAGCATGCTCGAGTCGGGTAAGGCGCCGTCCCGAGCTGATGACCTCTGATTGCCTCCCTCATCGAACTGCTCGTGAGCATGCTCGAGTCGGGTAAGGCGCCGTCCCGAGCTGATGACCTCTGATTGCCTCCCTCATCATCGTGAGCATGCTCGAGTCGGGTAAGGCGCAGGAGGCGGCTACGCACGCCGTCCCGAGCTGATGACCTCTGATGAGGACCTCTGATTGCCTCCCTCATCAGGTAAGGCGCAGGAGGCGGCTTCGCATGCTCTCGAGAGGCTCGCCGAGGGGAACGAGGAGATACAGGCCGAGATCAATGCCAAGGGCGGTATCCCCCGCCTCGTGGCTTTATTGGGAGTGGTCAACATCGACACGCAGGCGCACGCGGCGGGCGCGTTGGCAGCCATTGCGAGCGGCGACAACACCGACGAGCAGGTCAGCTCATCCGGAGCGATGGGGCCGTTGATTGCGTCTGAGTGCGTATGATTGCATCCCTCATCAGGTTAGCTCATCCGGAGCGATGGGGCCGTTGATTGCGTCTAAGTGCATCTGAGTGCATCTGATTGCCTCCCTCATCAGGACGCCATCGCCAAGGTTGGGGGCATCCGGCCGCTGCTCGCCCTTGCTGACTCGCGCTATCCGCAGACGCAGCGCTCTTCCATCAACGCGCTGGCGTGCCTCGCACGCAATAACATGACGAACCAGAATACGATCGTCGAGTTTGGCGGCTTGAAGCCATTGCTTAGGATCATCCAGCCGGGGAGCGGGTACGTGCATGCTGATGGCATGGCTGATTGCCCCCTTTTGGATTGTGCCTTCCTGAAAGGGCCTCGCAGTTCTCCTCTCACCTTCCCTCTCACCGCCCCTCTCACCGCCCCTCTCGCCCTTTCCCGCAGATACACCAACGACGTGCAAGAGCAGGCGGTGTTCGCGCTCGCGCAGCTGGCTCAACACAACCATGAGAACCAGAGCAAGATCGGCGAGACGAATGCGGCGGCGTCGCTCGTGGGATTGCTCCGTCGCTCGGGCGTCCCTTCCATCGAGACGGAGGTGAGCCCTTGATTGCAATTGATTGCAATTGATTGCACTTATGGATGTTACTTGATGGCCCCTGATGACGTCTGGTGACTGCTGATGGCTCCTGATGACGCCTGATGGCTGCAGATGGACCGTGGTGATGTCTCATGTCCCACGATGGCCCTTGATTGAATACGAGTGCCCCTTGCCTGCCTCCCAGTCCCCCTTAAGTCCCCCTCGCCCTCCCCCTCCCCCTCCCCCCCTCACCCCCCTCCCACCGAGCGTAGGTGTGCGGCGCGCTCTGGGTACTCTCCGAGCAACACATGCCTAACAAGGTGGCCATCAGCGAAGCGGGTGCCATCAAAGACATCGTGGCACAGCTCTCGCCGGCTTCGTCAAAGTCGACGGAGCTCGCCGAGCGCGCCCACTACAACGCGTCCAACGCGCTCGCCTCGCTCGCGGATGGGAACCCGGCCAACCAGGCAGAGATCACGCCGCTCTTGGTGAGCCTCCTCGAGCCGGGTCCGAAGCCGGTACGTGTGCACGCGATGGAGAGCGATGGAGTGCGATCGATTGCGAATGAGAGCGATGGATTCGAATTGGATTGGAGTGCCATTGATCTATTTGGAGTGCCATAGATCTATTTGGAGTGCCGTAGATCCAATTGGATTCGAATTGGATTGGAGTGCCATAGATCTATTTGGAGTGCCGTAGATCCAATTGGATTCAAATTGGATTGGAGTGCCCTTGATCGCCAGTGAGGACGTCTCGTCGAATTCATGCACAGGTCCTCCGCGCCGTGACCTCTTCTGATGAGACTCTGATGAAACTCTGAGGATGCTCTGATGACCTCGGATTGCCTCTATCATCAGGTCCTCCGCGCCGTCGCCATCCTCTGGCGGATCATGCGTGAGAACCCATCGTGTGGCATCGGGATCGCAGCCGCCGGACCAGTCGAACCTCTCGTGCGGCTCTTGTTGAGCGACCAGCCTGAGATCGAAGCGTACGTAGAGCCTCTTCGAACTCCTCTGATGAGCTCTGATGAGCTCTGATTGCCTCTCTCATCAGGTACGCGCTGTGGAGCCTCTCGATGATTACGGATGCCATCTAAGCTTTGATGAGCCTCTGATGAGCTCTGATTGCCTCTCTCATCAGGTACGCGCTGTGGAGCCTCTCGCTGTCGATCGAGCGATCCAACCAGCACATCGTCACCAACGCGGATGGCATCCAGCCACTTGTGAGGTTGCTCAGCGCCAAATCAGGCCAAATGCGCGAGCAGGTGCGCGGACTGCATGAGGGCGCCTGAATGCATGCATGCGCGAGAAGGTGGTACGGGTCATCCACTACCTCGCTCCGATCGCATGATTACCTGATTACCTGATCTCGGCATTGATTGATTACCTCCCTCATCAGGCGGTACGGGCCATCCACTACCTCGCGCTCGACAATACCGAGACTCAACGAGCGATCGTTCAGCAAGGAGCAACGGCACCCCTGATCGCTCTGCTCGCGGGCGAACGAACGGGCGACTCGCTGCACCATGCAGGTGATCACCATTGATTGACCATGATCATCAATGGATTGCCGATGAGCACCACTGATGCGCACTGGCTGCCCATGATTGCATGCAGTCGCGGCCCTCTCCGAGCTCGCTCGCAATGCGGCGAATGCGGATGCGATCTATCAAGGGGGCGTGCTGGTGCACCTTGTAGCCGTGCTCAAGGAGCCAAATGGTCTGCCGACGACGAAAACGTGCGCGGCCTCGACGCTGGCGCTGCTCAGTACGGCGCCTCTGGAGGAGGGGGGAGCTGGAGGCGGCGGCGGCGGCGGCGCTGCTCCGGCGGCGGCGGCCAGCGCCGCCACCGACAAGGACAAGGACAAGGACAAGGACAAGGACAAGGACAAGGACAAGGAGGAGGCGGTGGCCGAGAAGGGCGGAGATCAAACCACGATCGCCAAGATCAAGGCGGCCGAGAGGGAGAAGAAGGCGGCAGCGGAGGCGAAGCTGGGCGAAGAGAGGGCCAAGAGCGTGATACGCGCCAAAGCGGTCGCAGCGGCAGGCGCCATCCCACCCCTTGTGGGCCTGATGAGAGGCGAATGCGGCCTCGAGGCTCAGAAAGAGGCCGTGCGAGCGCTGTACGCGCTGGCGGATGATGAGCAGAACCGGCGCTCGATTGCCGAAGGCGGAGGCATCGACCCCTTGATGGACTTGCTTCACAGCCCGGATCAAGTGATGCGTAAGCATGCGGAGGGAACTCTGGCTCGCCTCTCGTTGGTCGACTCGAATCAAATGCTCATCATCAAGCAGCTGGTGCGCATGCCTTGATTGCACCTTGATTGCACCTTGATTGCTCATCATCAAGCAGCTGGGGGGCATGCTCGACCTGCAAGCGATGTGCAGCGTCCCGCTGTGATTGCCCCAAAAGTGCCTCATAATCGCCCCTGGTTTTCCCGAATAGCCTCCCTCCTCAGGTTCACTGACGAGCCATGATGACCTCTTGACGACCTCTCATGACTCTTAATTGCCTCCCTCATCAGGTGGGCATGCTCGAGAAGGAAGCGACGGGCTCGGAGCAGGCGGCCGCGTGCCTCGCCAATCTCGCCTGCGAGCTGCCACAGAGCCGCGATTCCATCGTCGAAGCGGGCGGGATCCCGCGCCTGCTCGCGCTACTGATCTCAGGTTCTGCCAAGATCAAGGCGCATGCTCTGAGCGCGATTGCGGAACTTGCACTCGGCAACCAAAAGATCCAAAACCTGGTTGGCTCGGACCCGAACGGCATCCCGGCGCTCGTGGCCACGATTACGAATGCAACGGCGAAGGAGACGAGTGCGATGAGCCTCTGATGACCTCTGATGACCTCTGATGAACACTGATTGCCTCCCTCATCAGGACGGCGAAGGAGACGAGTGCGAGGAGCCACTGATGACCTCTGATGACCTCTGATGAACACTGATTGCCTCCCTCGTCAGGACGGCGAAGGAGACGAGTGCGAGGAGCCACTGATGACCCATGATTGCCCGCCTGATGGCCGATGATGACCTCTGAGTGATCTGTAATTGCCTCTGATGACCCATGATTGCCCGCCCTGATCGCCTATGTTGACCTCTCCCCGTGGCCTCTGAGTGATGACCTCCGATTGCCCATGATGACCTCTAATTGCCTCTGACGACCTCTGATGACCTCCCTCATCAGGTACCCTCTCGATCTGGACGAAATCGGCGCTCGCCATCTGGCGCATCGCCGACGGCAACAGCGAGAACCAGCGACGCTTCCTCATTGAGGGCGCCATCTCGCCGGTGGTCGGTCTGCTCACGAACAATCTGAGCGTCGAGCTCAAGGTGAGCTCTGATGACGATCGCAATCTCATCGCCCAGCTCTGATGACGATCGCAATCCTCGCCCAGCTCTGATGACGACCGCAATCCTCGCCCAGCTCTGATGAGCTCGGGTGAGCTCTGAGGACACGTCTGATTGCAACCACCATCAGGTCAACGCGGCGGGTGCGATAGGGGTGCTCGGTCGCGGCCAGTCGGACAACCAAGCTGCTCTCATACGCTGCGGAGCCATCCCTCTACTCTGCTCTGTCATCAAGGAAGGCTTCCAGATTGGTGGCAGTCCTCCGACAGGCAAGCTCCTCGATGCTGATGTCCTCGCTCATTGCCTGCAAGCTCCCTGATGGCCCCCTGAGTGCCCCCTGAGCGCCCCCCCTTATGGCATGCTGATTGCCTCGCTCATTGCCTGCAGGCAAGCCGCTTGAGATGATCGAGGAGTCAGCGAATGCACTCTGGGCGATTGCAGATTCGACAAACACGGCGTACAAGGAAGCGGTCGCTGAAGGGGGCGCCGTGGCGCTCTTGATGAACGTGCTCAACAACTGCGCCTCCAAACGCACTGCCGGTGAGAGTGCCTCCAACGGCCTCATCGGCTCAGCTCGTGCATGCGAGTGCTCAACACGGCGCCCGTGCCTCCAACGGCCTCCTCGGCCCAGCACTAGCCCAGCAAGTGCAAGCAAGTGCTCACCACGGCGCCCTCTCCCCACAGACGTTTCCTCGGCCGGGCTGGCATCGCTTGCGGACAGATGTAACGACAACCTGATGGCCATCGTCGAGGCGCAGGTGGGCCGCGCGCTCGAGATTGCATGCAGATGAGATCGCATCGAGATTGCATCGAGATTGCATGCTGATCGCGAGAGTTTCGAGTCGCAGGTGGGCGCTCTCAAGGTTCGTGTGTCGCCCGTCCGCGCCATCCGTCTCCTCTCAGCCTTCGCGCAGCTCTGTGGCAACGGCAAGGCGGTGCAAGACGCCGTCGCGCATCGCGAGGATGCGATCCGTAGCCTCGTCGATTGGCTCACGACGCCTAATAAGCTCGTGCAGGCGACAGCGGCGCAGGCGGTGCTCGCGCTTGTCTCCAATAACAAAGGTCCGCAGACGATCGTGGGCAACGGCGGTGCCATCCCAGCGCTGGTCAAGCTCCTCGAGATCAAGTACGCCTGATTGCCACTGATTGCCTCTGATTGCCATCCCAGCGCTGGTCAAGCTCCTCGAGATCAAGTACGCCTGATTGCCACTGATTGCATCTGATTGCCTCTGAGGATGTTGACGATTCCCCCTGATGACGCTCGCGATCGCCAGGTACTTTGAGGAGGGCGTGCTCGAGGCGCAGCGGTTCGCAGTGATGGCACTGTGGCACTTGGCCTCGCTCGGCAAGAACCGCACACTCATCGAGTCTGCCAAGGGGATCCGGCCGCTCATCACGATGCTCTCGGCCGAAGGTTCGTCACGTGATTGCCACTGATTGCCACTGATTGCCAACTGATGGTTACTGATTGCCACTGATTGACATTGACTGATCATCACGATGCTCTCGGCCAAAGGTTCGTCGGTTCCGTTACTTGCCTCGATGGTTCTCTTCCGGATCGCTCACCACGGCGCCGAGCTCGTGAACGCGATCGTGGCCTGTGACGGCATCGAGCCACTCATCAAGATTCTCGTGACCGGTGCCCCCGCGTCCAAGCAGATGGCGGCCGCAATCATCGCCGCGATCGCTATGGTACGTGCCGAGCCACCTCTGCGTGCTTCGTGGTGTGAGAGCTCTGATGAGCTCTGATGAGATCTGATGAAGGTCGGATGCCGTGGTGGGCGAGCTCTTAGGAGCTCTGATGACGTCTGATTGCCTCCGTCATCAGGTTCCCGAGCACCGGAGCGCCATCGTGAGCGCGGAGGCGCTATATCCGCTCATCGAGCTGCTTGTCTCGAATGAGCTCGGCACCCCCGAGGCGGCCGCGCGCGCCCTCACCCACCTCGCGCGCGCCGACGGCGAGCAGCAGACAGCCTCCCCCGCCTCCCCCGCCTCCCCCGGGGGGTCCCCCACTGCCCCACGTACCGCCTCCTTCCGGAGGACCAGCTCCGAGATTAGCGCCGAGATTAGCGCCGAGATCCTCCTAGGCGAACAGGGGGTGCTTGATGAGGAGGGCGCGGCGTGGCGCAAGTCGGCGATCGACAACGCGAACGGCGTCAAGTGGCTTGTGCATATGCTCGATGGCTCGAATCTCTCAAAGGGGAAGCACCTTCTGAAGCCCCCAGCTGTTGGCGGCTGGCCGAGCTTGCGTGTGGGGATCGTGAGCTGCCATGAGACCGAGGAGATCTTCCCAGGTTCGAATGTGGATTTCGGCGCCAAGATTGGGATGCAGGAGCAAGCGGCGGTAAGGGCCGCTGCTCAGGACTTCTGAGTGCCGACGAGTGCTGCTGAGTGCCGCTGAGTTCTGCTCGTGCCGTGGATGACCTCCCTCATCATGATTGCTGTGGATGACCTCCCTCATCAGGCTGCGCTCGCCGAGATGGCGAATGGCGACGTGAACATGCAAAGCACCATCCTGCAGCTCGGAGGGCTGCCCTACCTCCTCTCGCTCATGCGCAGCGGCTCTCCCTTGGCTCAGGAGTACGCAGAACGCATGCGAATTGCATGCTGATGACCACTGATCACTGATGATGACCACTGATGACGACCACTGATGACCTCTTGTCACCTCTAATGGCGTCCGATCACGCCCGATCGTCTCCTTCATCAGGTACGCGGCACGCGCGCTCTGGCACCTTTCGACGCAGCTGCCCAACCAATACGTGTTCGTCCAAAACAACGCCATCCCTGACTTTGTGGCGACGCTCCGTAACGGTTCATCCCTGGCCCAGATGCTCGCTGCCGCGTCGCTCGCGGAGCTGGCGCAAGGATACATTTATCAGACGCAGGGCGCCGAGATCGCATTCGGTTCGCGAGCGGATTGCCTTCGGATTGCCTTCGGATTGCCATCGGATTGCCGCTGAAGGCCTCCGTGCTGACGACCCTCCCAGGCACCGACGGAGCGCCCGATAAGTACGCGGGCACGTTCGCGTTCGTCGACGCCACGAATCCAGAGCCCGACAGGCTACGAACGATCGCAGACGCGCAGGGCATTGTGCCCTTGATCAAGCTGTGCTCCAGCGGCACGGAGGAGGCGAAGGAGAAGGCGGCCGCGACGCTCTGGCACCTCGCTCTGGACGAGGCGAGCCGAGACTTCATTGGCGCACAGGGCGGCATCAATCCACTCTCGCTGGTGCTGGCAGGGGGTGCGACTATGGAGGCGATTGGCAATGCGAACCTAGCGCTCGCACGACTCGGGCAGGATAACACCGCGAATCAGACGATGATCGCGAATGCTTTGATCTCGATGCTCGAGGACTTGAAGTCGCCTCCGACGGCTGAGGTTGAAGTGCGCGCCGTGCATGCCCTGTACTCGCTCGCACTCGCAAACGTGACCGCTCCGACGAGCATCATGAAGAACGGCGCGATCACGCCGCTCGTCACCGTCCTGACTGCGGGCAAGAGTGAGGAGAGTCGGACCGAGGCAGAGAGGCTGCTCCAGCTGCTGGCGGAGAGCGGTGAGTCACACCACACCGCGATCGCGATCGCGCTGGTCAACGTGCTTGGGACGGGCTCGGTGCAAGCGCAGGAGAATGCGACGGCCCTTCTCCTCACCCTCTCCCCAACGGGCGATGAGCACCTAGCGAAGCGTCAGTCCATCGCGCAGGCCCAGCCCTTCAAGGCGCTCATCAAGGAGCTGCGCACCGACTCGCCACGTGTGAAGATGCTCGCAGCGGCGGTCCTCGCGAGGTGACTGCATCGGATGACAGCTGATGGCCATATGATTAATCTGATGGCCTCTGATGACCTGTGCTCGCGGCGGCGGCGGTGCTCGCGACCTGGCTGTTCCTGATGGCCCGCGATTGCCCTGGTTCGAGCACGAGTGCCTTGGCGAGGATGAAAGTCAAGATCTCTAGCTTGTACCAACCCTTTCTGGGAATGCTGAGGCAACCTTTGTCAGACTGAGCCGAGCCTCTTTGAGCACAATCGCATCTGATTGCATGCGATTGCCTGAATGGGAGTGGGATGATGAGGATCTATACGTATCGCTACGGACTCGGAGGTGTTCACACCTTTGACGATTGTATCGCTCTGACCGCTGAACGGCCCGCCTTCATTGCTCGGATGACCTCTGATTGCCCTCTGAGTGCCTCTGATGACCGCTGAACGACCCGCTCTCCACCCGCGTTCATGGCTCGGAGGGCCTGTGAAAACCTTTGAGTGCCTCTGTACTGCCTCCATGCAAGCCTGATTGCCTCCCTCATCAGCTCTGAGTGCCTCCCTCATCAGCTCTGATTGCCTCCCTCATCAGCTCTGATTGCCTCCCTCATGAGCCTGATCACCCCTGAATGCCTCCCTCATCAGCCTGGCGGGTGATTCCGACGACAACATGGCCTCGATCGCCAAGGCAAACGGCATCAAGCCGCTCGTCGCACAGCTCGACAGCTCGGATGAGAAGACGACGGCGTACGCGGCGCGTGTGCTCGCGGACATGGCGCGCAAGCAGGAGGAGTACGCGAAGCAGGTGGCCCAGGCGGGCGGCATCGCGCTCTGCGTCAAGCTGCTCGCCAAGGGCTCTCTCGAGGCGCAGGTGGGACTGCGTCTGATTGCGCGGCTGATGACCCTTGATTGCCACTGATGGGCTCTCGCGAGGCGCAGGTGGGACTGCGTCTGATTGCGCGGCTGATGACCCTTGATTGCCACTGATGGGCTCTCTCGAGGCGCAGGTGGACTGCGTCTGATTGCGCGGCTGATGGCCCTTGATTGCCACTGATGGCTGCTCGCCAATCTCCCTTGATCCTCCCTTGATGGAAGCTGATGGCTGCTCGCAACGCTTGCTCGAGGCGCAGGCACAGGCGGGAGATTTGCTCAGATCGATCTCGAGACGCTCGACGGTTGAGGTGGAGGAGGCGGGCGCGGTGACGCACTTGATCGACCTCCTCTCCTCGGAGAGCCTTGACGCGCAGGTAAGCTGATGACGCTCTGATGACGCTCTGATGACGCTCTGATGACAAAATGAGTGCGCCTGATTGCCCGTATGGTCGCACCTGATTGCCCATCTGAGTCTGGTCTCGCGCACCTAATTGCACCTAATTGCACCTGATTGCACCTTATTGCCCGTCTGAGCCTGGTCTCGCGCACCTAATTGTGCCTAATTGCGACTCACTGCGCCTGATTGCCCGTCTGAGCCTGGTCTCGCGCACCTGATTGCACCTAATTGCGCCTCATTGCACCTAATTGCCCGTCTGAGCCTGGTCTCGCAGGAGCTTGCGGCGCATGCACTGACTGGCATCGCGGCGGGCGGCTGCAAGGAGAAGATCCGAGAATTGGGGGGCATCGAGCTGCTCGTCCGTGTGCTCAAGAGCAATCGCTCCGAGTCTTCACAGCTCGAGCGTGTGAAGGCGCACGCGGCCAATGCGCTGGCCGAGCTCGCCCGGGACGACGCGCCGATACAGCGCGAGGTTGTCCAGTGTGGCGGCATCGACGCGCTCGTTGCCGTCGTAACCACCAGTAAGCTCGACTCGAGCAAAGCCCGTGCTGCGGGGGCTCTTTGGTCCATGTCGTCCACGAGCCACCAGGCGGTCGTCGCGGCGGGTTCGATCGAATCGTACGTACTGCTTGAAGGCCACTTGATGGCCTCTTGATTGCCTCTTGATTGCCTCTTGATTGCTTCTGGCTGGCTCTCGATGGCAGGCTCGTGTCACTCGCGGGCAGTGGCGAGCTCGATGGGCGGCAAGAAGCCGTTGGAGCCCTAGCGAGCCTCGCCGCCGATAAGCCGGACAATCAGCGTCGTATCTCGACCCTACTCACCCAACAGCTGAGCAATGCCAGGCTGGTCGACGATCGGCGGGCGAAGGCTGCGTGGGCCGTTTCCAAGTTTGCGGCGACGCACAGGTCGAACCAGGACGTTCTCGCTCAGGTGGGCGGCGTCTCACTGCTCGTCAAGCTGCTCGAGCCGGTCCACTACGACAGCGCCAACTCCCCACAGCTCAAGGTGGGCGGTGGCAAGCAGCTTGCTTTGGGACCCGACTTGCACTCGCGCACGCAGATGGAGCTGTGTGCGGCGATCTGGAGCGTCACGACTGACCACCCTAAGAATCGTCGCGCAATCGCGGACGCGGGCGGGATCCCGTTACTCATCGCGATGCTCGAGGACCATCCCGATATCCATTTCCAGGCGAGTGCCGTTAATGGCCTTTGAGTGCCTCTGAGTGCCTCTGAGTGTATCTGAGTGCCGCTGAGTGCGATGCTCGAGGACCATCCCGAGATCTACCCGAGATCCACCCGAGATCTACCCGAGATCCATATCCAGCCGGCTGGGGCGCTCTGCTCTTACTGAGCATGGATTGCCTCCCTAATTGCATGCAGGCGGCTGGGGCGCTCTGGTCACTGAGCATCGACGGGGCGAATCTGACGAATCTGGGTGCGGACGGGCGCTCACCAAGCCCATCGGGGGGCGTCATCAAGACCAATCAGGAGCTGATTGCGGACGCGGGCGGCATCATCAAGCTCATCGAGCTGCTCCGCTCATCGACCAAATTTGGGTCGTCCGCCAGTGCGCAGGTCGCGCAGGAGACGATCGCGGGCGCGCTGCATTCGCTCACCGCCCGTCCGCGGAACCGCGAGCTCATCGCTCAGGCCGACGGCATCACGCACATGGTGCCGCTCCTCTTTGGCAGGTGCGAGACCGAGCTAGAGATTGAGATTGAGATTGAGATTGAGATTGAGATCGAGATTGAGATGCTCCTCTTTGGCAAGTAGGCTGATAGGGCTGAGCGCCTACTGATTGCACTTGATTGCTTCCAATGGTCCCTGATCGAGCCTGATTGTTCATCACCCGCTCCTCTTTGGCAGCGCGTCGGACCTGACGAAATCCGAGGCGTCGGAGGCCATGCACGCCCTTGCGGCGGGCAACAAGGAGAACGTGCTGAGCCTGGTGACGCAGACAACCTCATGGTTGGCCAAGACGCCACTCGCCGCACAGGAGGCTGCAGGCACGATGGCGCTGCAGGTGATCCACCACACGCTCTCTTGCTGCCCTCTGATGGCCACTGAGTACAGGCTGAGCGCCAGCTGATTGCCATCCTCATCAGGTCATCCACACGCTCTCGCTCGACGACGACAACCAAGACGCCTTCGCGCGTACCGGTATCATCGGTCAGCTCGAGATCCAGCTCAACGGTGGCTGCGAGGCAGCGCAACGGCTCGCCGCGAACACGCTCACCAATATCGCCAAGATCTCGATCTCGCTGCGCAAGCAGGTGCGCTCATCAGCGCTGATGACCTCTGATTGCATCGCTCAGATCTCGATCTCGCCGCGCAATCAGGTTTCGCTCAATCTCGTCAAGTTGCTCGTCAGCCCGAGCGAAGACATGCGTAAACGAGCGGGGGCTCTTCTGCAGGACGAGAAGGAGGGTCTGGGCGGTGCGTCCAAGCAGCTGCAAAAGGAGACTGTGATTGCGGGGGGAGTGGCGCCGTTGGTCGAGCTGCTGAAAGATGGGGGAGGTTACCTCGAGGCGCACACGTACGCGCTGCAGAGCCTCTCGAGGATGATTACGGATGCCATCTCAGCTTTGATGAGCCTCTGATGAGCTCTGATTGCCTCTCTCATCAGGTACGCGCTGTGGAGCCTCTCGATGATTACGGATGCCATCTGCCGGGCACGGATCGTCGAGGAGATGGGCATCCCGGCGCTCACTCGCTCGCTCGCCGACCGCAAGTTGAGCCTCGACGCGCGCGAGAACGGCGCGTCCATCCTCTCCAACCTCGCCATCGACCGCTCTTCTCACGAGGAGATCATCGAGAATCGGGCTGTGCCGCTACTTGTGGGTATGCTCGGCTCGACAGAGGAATGGACTACTGCGGGGAAGAAGCACGCGGCGGTCGGACTCGCACGCTTGGCAGCGGACGACCAGGCGCGTGATTGCATGCTGGTGCTGATTGCATGCTGATTGCATGCTGACTCGTACCCTTGTCAGCGGACGAGCTGGCGCGCCAACTGCTCCTGTGCTGATTGCACGCTTGTGCTGATTGCATGCTTGTGCTGATTGCATGCTGAGTGCTTTCCTTTCCGATGGGCAGGCGCGCCAACTGCTCCTGTGCAAGGAGGGCGTCATCGCGCCGCTCGTACACTGGATTGTGCCCAACGAGGCGCGTGCACAGGATGAGGTGGCGGTCGACCCGTCGCTGCGGCAGGTGGCGGCCCTCGCACTCGCTGACGTGGCACGCGGTAATCCGACCGTGCAGACACTGATCACCGATGCGGCCGTTCTCGAGCCGTTACTCTCGATGCTCGACCTCAAGACACTGCCCGAAAATCTGACCTCCGCATGCACGCTGCTGGCCACCCTCGCCGCCGACCACCGCGCCAACCAGCTGCAGAGCGCCCAACACGGCGCGCTACCGCTGCTCGTGGCGCTCATTTCGAGCCCTCCCTCGTCGCAGCCAGGCACCAAGGAGCGTCACGCTTGATTGCATGCTGATTGCATGTTGATTGCATGCTGATGGCCATGAGTTGCCTCCCCCATCAGGAGCGCATCCGCGAGCGCGCAGCCCAGGCGCTCGCGATGCTGTGCGACAGCTCGGAGATACAGATCTCGCTCGCCAAGGAGGGCGGCGTGCCGCCGCTCGTCGCGCTGCTCAGCTCGCCCAATCTGGCCACGCAGGTGTGATTGCGATGGATTGCAGCTGATTGCGATGGATGCCGATGGACTGCCGCTGCTGATTACGCCCAATCTGGCCACGCAGGAGTCCGCCTCTGATTGCCTCTGATTGCCTCTGATTGCCGCTGCTCAGCTCGCCCAATCTGGCCTCGCAGGAGTCCGCCGCGCGCTGTTGTGGGCTGCTCGCCTCCGAGCACCTGCCCATTCAACTCGCCCTCTGGCATCAGAAGGCGGATGAGCAGCTTGCGGTCTTGCTGGGCTCCGACTCGCGCGTCACTCAGGGATGGGCACAAAAGGCGCTGCTGCACCTCGCCATCTGCTCGGAGAGTCGCGCCGCCATCGTCGCACGCCTCGTCTCTTGCCTGGGTGGACGGAGCACGTCCGCCCAATTCAAGGCGGCCGAAGCTCTCGCAGATCTCTTGGAACGCATCCCAAACGCGCGCCACACGATTGCTCAAGAAGGCGCGGTCGGTCCGCTCGTGGCGCTACTGGGCACCGGCCAGCGTGCGGATCGCTTCACGCCGCCAGAGCGCGCGGCGGCGGTGCTGGCGGAGGTGGCGAAGCTCCATGAGAGCAAAGGCGAGATGGAGCCGGATTGCATGCTGATTGCATGCTGATTGCATGCCGGATTGCATGCTGATTGGATGTGGATTGCATGTGGATTGCATGTGGATTGCATGCTGATTGGATGTGGATTGCATGGTGATGGAACGCAATCAGTGCATGCTAATTGCATGGTGATGGCCTCGCTCCTCAGGCGAGATTGAGCGTGCGGGCGGGCTAGCGCCTCTGGTGATGATGCTTGGGAGTCGCGGCGCACAAGCCCATGCGGCATGCGCTCTCTGGCACATGTCGATCGTAGCGAGTAACAAGGCGATCATCCTGCAGCTCGGCGCCGTGCCGCTCGTGGTGGCTGTCCTTTCGCACGGCGACCGAAAAGCGAAGCCGTCGTGCCTCCACCTGATGCTGCAGCTCGCCTCCTCCTCTGACGCGAAGGCACTCATCGTGCAGGCGAGGAGCTTCTCCGTCCTCCTCGCACAGATTGCGACTGATTGCGACTGGTTTCCTTGCATGCAGGCGGGGAGCATCTCCGTCCTCCTCGGCATGCTCCAACTCTCCGATCAAATCTCCGAGCAAATCTCCGAGCCCGCCCCCGAGCTGGACGTGCGGCCTGCGCCGTCGCCGCCGCCTTTGTCTGAGGGCGGCAAGTCTGAAGGGGTGCCCGATGCACCGGGCTTATCGGATGGGGTTCATGCGGTCGTCTTGGCACTCCTATCGGTGCTCGACACAACGCTCCGAGGACCTCTGATTGAATTGATTGCGGTCACCTATCGGTGCTCGACACACCGCTCCGAGGGACTCTGATTGCATTGATTGCGGTCACCTATCGGTGCTCGACACAACGCTCCGAGGGACTCTGATTGCATTGATTGCGGTCGTCGACCCAACTCTCGTCACCCTCGGAGTGCCCGCAACTGCACACGATGCTCGCTCTGATTGCGCCGGATTGCAGACGATGCTCACGGATTGCGCATGATTGGGCCTCTCATCAGGTGCTCGCTCGTGATCAGAAGGCCTACCGGACGGCCATCGTGCAGGGCGGCGGGTTGGCCATTCTCATCCCGATCGCTTGTACCTCGCCTCCGGGCCCGACACTGCATCACGCGGTGAGCTGATCGCACACTGATTGCACACTGATTGCATACTGATCGCATGCTGATTGCATGCTGATTGCATCGCCTGCTGCCCAACACTCCATCACGCGGCATGGGGTCTCGTGCATGCGCTCCCGCGTCTCGTCCAGAGGTGAGCGATTGCATGCTTAGTGGTTGCATGCTGAGTGGTTGCATGCATGCGCTCCCGCGTCTCGTCTATTGCCGCTCATGATCACCGATGGCCCTAATTTGGCAGGTGAGCTGCCTGTGGGGACTGGCCCAGGATCCGAGCGTGCGCTCTCGCATCGTCGAGTCGACCGAGATCATCGAGCGGCTTGTCGCTCTGCTCACGGGCGAGGCGAGTGGAGAGACGCAGAAGATGGCGGCGTCGGCCCTGGTTCTGCTCGCGCAGGATGAGCAGGGTGTTGCGGGGCTGAGGTGAGTGATTGCATGCTGAGGTGATTGCATGATGAGGAAATTGCATGCCGATTGCATGCCGAGGTGAGTGATTGCATGCTGGAGTGATTGCATGCTGGAGTGGGCGCGCACACTCGGCTCACCACCCTGCTGATTGCCTCCCCTCATCATGACGACCTCCCTCATCAGGCTGGTGGGCGCGGCCACTCGGCTCAACACCCTCCGTTTTCTCGTCGACGGCTGGCTACAAACGCAGGCATCCATTGTCCTTGAGCTCATCGGCCACGGGGGCGGCGGGGGCGGCGGGGGCGGCGGCGGGGGCGGCGGCGGCGGCGGTGGAGGTGGGGGCGATGGGGCGTTACTTTTTGGGGCGCCCAAGACGCCGCGTCTCCACCAATTCGTGCGCTCGAATCCGGCGCCTCTCCTCGAGTGGTAAGCCCCCTGATGAGCCCTGATGAGCCCTGATGAGACCTGATGAGTCGTGATTACGGTGCGCTCGAATCCGGCGCCTCTCCTCGAGTGGTAAGCCCCCTGATGAGCCCTGATGAGCCCTGATGAGCCCTGGTGAGCCCTGATTGCGATGGACCCAGGTGGATTGCTCCCTAATTGCTCATGATGGTCTACGATTGCCTCCCTCATCAGTTGCGAGTCGCCGCGAGGGTACATGCCCCTGATGAGCCCTGATGACGCCTGATTGCCTCCCTCATCAGGTGCGAGTCGCCGCGGGGGTACATGCCCACGACGCCGCGCGGCGGGATCAGCCCAACTCGACGCGAGGTCAAAGGCGACGGATTGCAATCGAGGGGGCTGAGCGAGACGCTCCTCGCGCGCTGGCAGTCGAAGCTCGCCACCAACCACCCTGAGCTCAATTGGATGAATCTGCTCGGGCCCAAGAATAGCGAGCAGGGCGACAATCACATGGCTGAGCTCGCGCTCGGGTTTCGTGTGAAAGAGACGGTCCTTGTGGAGACCGAAGAGAAGACGGGACGCACCGCGACCGTGCAGGTGCACTATGATGACCCGCGATGGCCACTGAGGACTTGTGATGGCCACTGATGACCCGTGATGGCCACTGATGACCCGTGATGGCCCGCGATCGCATGCAGTACATTGGGCGCGTGCCCGAGATAGGCAAGGGCTACTGGATCGGTGTGGAATTCGAGACGCCCGAAGGCAAGCACGATGGCTCCATCGGAACGGCCACGTATTTCCAGGCCAAGCACGCCCACGGCAGCTTCGTGCGCCCCGACCACATCCGCAGGGTGGGGGGAGCGCCCGGTACGACGCCGGGCGCCGTCACGGGCGCAATCAAGGACTCGAGCACGAGCCCATCGCCCAAGGGAAAACCAAACCTCAAGCTCAAGGGAGGCGCCGTCATGGGCACCCCGTCCTCCAAAGAAGGCGCCGTCATGGGCGCTCCGGGCGGCGCGGGCGGCGCGAGTGCGGCGAGCGCGCGGGGCCTGGGGCGGGGCGACACGAGCGACCGGGCTGGGCGGGGGGGGCGGGCCGGCCGAGGGTCGCAGCCGGCATCGCAGCGCTCGGCGCGGGGGAAGAAGGACAACGGCCGCGACAATGCCAAGGAGGTGAGCTTCGACACGAGCAAGGAGCCTCCTCCCCCTGCGACGCGCGAGCCGAAGATGACCAAGAAGGCGAGCGCGAAGAAGTTGAGCAGGGGGCGGTCTGCCATGCAGAAGATAGACGAGGCGGAGGACGAATGACGTGTCGCCCGATAAGCGCGAGGCTACTGGTTGCGTGGCGACAGGAGAAGATGTGGCGACGCGGCAAGTACAGCTGTGAAAAACTAGTCTGCGCACTTAGTCTCTGAATCGAATGCACGGCACAGAGGTCTGATGTGATCATGGATGTGATGTGAGAGTTCCGCCGGGACCGAGTGTTCGGGGTTCGGTTTTCGTCGTATCTTTCGTTTTGCGGTCCGAACAGAAGTCTTGAGATCATAAACAAGAGTTCGGGCATTGCATTTTATCACGGCCCCCCTCCAGCGGGCCCCTCATCACGCCCCTCCCGCCCGCCCGAGAGCACCTGCGGCCATCTCGATGTCGTCATGGAATCCACACGCCGTGGTAGCCAGCCCCGACCGCGGGCGCACCTTGGCCACGTCACATGCATGCGTCCCACACAGGCGCACCTTGGCCACGTCACATGCATGCGTCCCACACAGGCGCACCTTGGCCACGTCACATGCATGCGTCCCACGCAGGCGCTGCACTGAGCGCTCCCCTTTCTAGATGGAGCAACATTCGCAGTCCGCCGTGCTCGCCGTGCTCGAGCTTCGTCAACATGAGCAGTCCGCAATGCTAGAGCTTCGTCAACATTAGCACTCCGCCGTGCTCGAGATTCGTCAACATTAGCAGTCCGCCGTGCTCGAGCTTCGTCCTGCCGACGCCTCCTCCTCCGCCATCACCTCTCCTCCTCCGCCATCACCTCGCGTCCTTCGCCATCACCTCTCCGCCATCCACCTCCTCCACCATGATTGACCACTTCCTCCACCGTGATTGACCACCTCCTCCACCGTGATTGACCCCTCCACCATGATTGAACCCCGCCTCCGCCATCGCCATCGCTTCCGCCATCGCCTCCGCCATTATTGAAGTCCGCCCCCGTCGCAACCGCCTCCGGCCTCAGCCCTCAGCCGCTGTGGCCGTACAGATGGCCCAGGCGCACGAGCGTGTGCTTGTCGGCGCGCGCCGTGTCGCGCAGCCGCGTGAGCGTCGCGTACTGCTCCTCGGTGGTGCCGTCCGCGTACCTGATGAGGGAGGCAATTAGGGGTGCTCAGAGGTCATCCAGAAGCCCTTCGGGGTCATCAGAGGTCATCAAGAGGCAATCATGGCGCATCAGTGTACCTGATGAGGGAGGCAATTAAGGGTAATCAGAGGTCATCAAGAGGCAGTCATGGCGCATGAGCGCCGTCCGCGTACGTGGCGAACGTATTGGCCGACAGGTCGAGGAGCCCGAGGTGCACATTCGGGTCGGTCGCGAGCGCCGTGAGCATCTCGATGGCGGCGAGGATCTGATGAGGGAGGCAATTAGGGTCATCGCAGGTCATCGCAGGTCATCAAGAGGGAGAGGGGGGCACTCATGATTGTTCGAGGGGGGCGGCGAGGACCTCGATGCCATTCCACGCGAGCGTGAGCTTCTTGAGTGAGCCCTTATTGCGACGAAGCGCCTTGATGGCCTGGAGACACGTGGCGTCTGTGAGCATGCACTCGTCCAGGTGCAACGTGCTGAGCGAAGCATTCGTGCGCAGCGCCTTGGCGATCTGCTCGCCGCCCGCGTCGCCGATCGGGTTCCGCGAAAAGTCGAGGCTCTGCAGCCGGCACGAGGGCTGGCATAGCCACGTGCTGACGGCCTTGGCCGCGAGCTCACATAGCATGTTGCCGCCCAGGCTCAGCTGGGCGAGCATCGGCGCACGCCCGAGCCCCTTGAGCAGCTTAGAGACGAGCTCGGGTCGTTGGGTGAGCCGCCCTTCCTCCCACATCAGCGAGAGCTTCGTGTCGCTCAGGTCGAGCGCACGCAGACGCAGAGGGCCGACGGCGACGGCGTCAGCAGCGCCGTACCGGGCGTTCACAGCTGGAGCCTCCCCGAAGACGCCGGCGCTGCTGACCGCGCTGCTGGCCGACGAAGCGCTCGGTACGGCGCTGTGGACGCCGGCGCTGCTGGCCGCGCTGCTGGCCGACGAAGCGCTCGATGCGGCGCTCTCGGCCAGCCGACCCAACGCGCGTGCGATCTCCTCCGCCCCGCTCGCGAAGATGTCGTTGCCGGGCAGCGCCAGCCGTTGGAGCGAGCCGAAGCAGTCCGCGGTCGCGAGAAGGCTCCCGATGCTCTCGGCTGCGGCGCCCTCGAGCGCCGTTCCGAGCGCCGCCGCGCCGCGCCCGTCCGGATCGACGAGCGCCGTACCGAGCGCCGATGAGGGCTTGGGGCTCGTTACGGCGCTCGTACCTGCCGAGGATGGTGCCATCGGCCCTGCCGGTGAGACGGCGGCGGTCGTCCTCGCACCATCACGGGCAGCGGCGGCGGCGGCGGCGACGGTGGCAGCGGCGGCGGTGGCAGCAGCAGCAGCGGCGGCGGCGGCGGCGGCGGCGGCGGTAGCGGCGCTCACGGCCGCGATGGGCTTCACGTCATACAGCGCGCTCGAGCGGCGGCCTCGCGTGAGCGCCACGGGCAACACTGTCGCGTGGGCGGCGCCGGCAGAGTGCGCGTCGGCGTCGGCGTCGGCGTCCGCTTCGAGCACCATGGGCGAGGGCACGGGCGGCAGCGCGTACGACTCGCGGGTGGACGTGCCGCCACACCCGCTGCTAGCTTCGGCCACCTCTGTGGGCGAGCTCACCGTGGCGGCCTTCAGGGGGGAAGCGAGCCGGCAGTCGGTGGAGCGAACAAGGGAGTGGCGCCGGAAGGTGAGGGTGCTCAGGGCTGGGAAGCTACGGAGCACCGCCGCCGCGTGCGGGATCGCGATCGGGAACGCGAGCCGTTCGAGCCCTAGAGCCTCCACGAGCACCGTGCATCCGAGGAGCTTTGACGAGGTCGCCCGCAGGTTGAGCACTGCCTGGAGAGGGAGCCTTGCGAGCAAAGCGCGGAGCGCGCCCGTGCCGATCTGCTCGAGGCCAAGGGACGGTCCACTCGGCCGCTGCAACGTGCCCGCGTGTCGCTTCGACGCGCGGCCGCGTAACTGACGGCCTACATGCGCCTCGATGTGAGGCGCTGTGGCTGGCTGGGGCTGCCGATCGCGTTCCGCCATGTGCGCCCTCGCGCGCGCGCGAAGCGCCGGCCCGACACCGCCGACGGCGACGGGCACGCGCACGCCGCACGCCGCGTCCTCGGCGCTCATATCGCCCGTTGTACGGCGTGCTGAGCGGCGCCGAAGGTTGTTGGTTTCGAGGGCGATGGGCGCCGCGGCCGTCACACCGCCCTGCCGCGCCCCCGACGCAAGGAGCGAAATGGCCTTCTGCTGGTCGAGCTTGGGGCGCTTGGCGTCGACCCCCTTGGCCGCCGCGAACGCTGATGCCGCTGGGTCCAGTGCGGCGGCGGCGCGCTTGGCGCCGCCGCCGGCCGCGGCCTGCAACGCTGGCCTGGGGGCGTCGCCGCCGCTGGCCGCGGCCGAGGGCGCGAGCGGTGGCGATGCGGCGCGCGGCGCGGCCAGGGCCGCGTTGAAGATGCGGACGTTGAACGGATGGACGGGCTTGTCGTCCTCGCTCATGTGCACGGAGAAGGCGGGGATGCTCGCGCCAAACTCCTCGTCGCGTTCATCCACAGACGGCACGAGGAGCGTGACCAGCGAGCCCTGGTGCAGCTCGACGGTGTTGTCGCGGCCGACCTCTTCGCCGTCGACGTACGTTCCATTGGTCGACGTGTCGCGCAGTGTCAGGATGCCCTGGCGTAGCGTGATCGTGCACTGCAGCCCCGAGACCTGCGGGTGCTCGATGCGGTAGTCGGCGATGCGGCTCCGGCCGATGACAACCGTGGTGCAGTCGGTCGCGAGCTTGACGTCGCTAAAGGCGAGCACGTCGCACTTGAGCGTTGCGCTCTTGATGCGAGAGTGCATCGTGGCCATCGTGCGGTTTGCCGCGGGCGGGCGCGCCGCAAAGGCACGAGGTCCGGTGTTGTCGGAGTTGGCGCGAGTGAAGCGCCAAGTTCTCTTGTTGGTGGGAAAAAGTGCTAGCCCCTTCCCGTCAGTTCAAACGTGAGAAACGGAACAACATTCGTACATGTAAAGCCGGCCGAGAGCAAGCGCTTTTCCTCCAGCGTCGCGCCGGGGCGAGCTGTGACCCATTCGCCCCCATCAGCGTGCGCCATCATCATCAGCCTCTCTCGGAGACATGCACGCTCCGATATCACGTGGTTCTCCTGTCCGTCAGCCTCGGGCTGCGAGGCGTGTCATAACTCCTGCTTTGGCGCCTCCTCCCCCTTGGCCGCTGCAGCGGCGAGCATTTCGTCAAGCACCTGGCCAAAACGCTCCACATCTGCTGAGCCGTGAACGACTGCCTCGAGCCCTGCGCTCCGGAAGATGAAGACAGGGATCGAGTGGATCCCCAGGCGCAGGTTGTCCTGCACCTCCTGCTCGACCACGTCGTAGCCCGCGTCGCTCTCGAGGTACTGTCGAGCTGCTTCGGCGTCCAGCCCGACCACGGCCGCACAGCCGCAGAGCATCGCGCGGTCCGAGAGCGCCTGAGCCTTTTCGAAGTATTGGTGCCCAACGGCCTGAGCGAGGGCCTCGCCCTTGCCGACCCCCTGGCGCTCGGCCCAAACATACAGGCGGTGCGAATCCATCGTGTCGGAGAGCGGTGCGTTGAAATTGAAAGAGAAACCTGCGCGATCTCCCAGGCGCCGGATGCTCTCGCGGCCGCCCGGATAGATGGCATCCAGCCGATCACCCCATGGCCGAATGGCGTGATGGCCGCCAGGATACAGGAAAAAGGGCCGGCGGCGGAGGTGTAACTCGAAGGTTGCGTTGCCGCCGCGCGCCTCCACCGCGTTCATGAGCCACCGCTTGCCGACAAACCCGTGGGGTCACATCGTGTCTGAAACGAAGTCGACATTGACTAGCAGTGGCCGACGCGCGTGTGTCGCAATAGCGCCGGCGGCGGAGCTCGACAGAGGCGCTGCAGCGGCACATCCGACCAGGAAGCCGCGACGCAGCATTTGCACCTCAAAACTCGCAAAATGGGCAAGTCGAACGAAGACCGTGGGAAAGGTCAGCCATTTTCACGATGAGCGAATTCGCACTAAACATACAAGGAGCGATTTGTCGGTTCTTTTCGTTCATTTCTTTGGAGTTTTCGCTCTTCTGGTCGGAAGCCATCCAATGTTTGCATATCTCAAGGTGCAGGCGGCTGCGCAGGCTGAGAAGCTCAAGGAGAAGCTCAAGGAGCAGGCGGCTGCGCAGGCTGAGAAGCTCACGGAGCAGGCGGCAGCACAGGCAGGGAAGGCCATTGCGCAGGCGAGCACAATTGCTGCGGCCGCGATCCTCAATCAGTGGGGACTGTGGTCAGATGCGCCGGTAAATGCGCTGGCCGCGGGGTCGGCGCCGCCAGAGCGGCGTGCAGTACGCTCGCAACTGCCGGAGAGCTGGAATGCTGAGGAATACTTCGCGGTGCCTGGCGTGATCACCGAGCAGATGACGCAGATCGTGAAGAGCCGAGTGCTCTCGAAATTTGTGCCAGAGGGCGTGCAGTTCGACGACTTCTATCCCGAGGTGGTGATCTCGTACGCGTCGGGTCGCCGTTCCGGGAGGGACTGCGAAGGCGCCGGGCCGGGCATGTATTATGCGGCGGGGATTCTCGGGCTCCTCCATGAGCGCGGCGTGCGATGCTTCAGCGGGCTGCACGTCCCACCGGGTACCGATTGGGAAGTATTCATGCTGCGCCTGAACTCGCGATTTGCACAAGCCAAGGTGCTCATCGTCGTGCTGACTGCGGCATTATTCGAGTCCAAGCCGTGTTTGAAGGAGATCAACGCGGCCATCAGGAAGGGTATTCCGGTGCTTCCCATCCGATTTGAGGACAAGTTGCCCGGCTACAAAGATCAGTGGGCAAAATATACAGACTCGGACTCGTTGCTGATGATATATCGTGTGCAGGAGCACCTGGGCAAGATCAATTCCATCCCACACCCTGGCACGGTGCTCACGGTGCCCGATTCCATGAACACGATCTTGGGACTGGTCGATACATGTCTTGGGATCGACAGAGCTTACGTTTCCCCGGGCAATCACGGCAACGATACCTATGAGGCATGACAGTTGACCTCTCGGACACCTGCGTGAGTCGCTGAGTTGTGAGCCGTGGGGGAATCGGCTTTCTCGATGATCGTGGTCATATGATGGCGGCATGTTCGTTGTGTACGTGCATACGTGTCGTTTGGGTGACAAACACAGTGTCTCGTAATATTGTTTTCCATCGTCCTGGTCGGTTCGCTTCGGTTCGAGGCTCTCTTTTTCACACGGCCACAATCGACAATGCCCGGGGAAAAGTGGGGTGGGGTGCGGTGTAGGTCGCGGTGTATGCGACTCAAGATGCGACTCTACCACTCTTTCCGTCACCTTCGTCCTTCGCAATAATGTATAATCGGGGTTTTCTCCGCTTGGCGCTTGTTTCGAGGCTCTCACACGACACGAGCACACGCACGCGCTCAGTCTCAGACTCACACGACAGCCCATGTCCGCCGGGCCCGCGCTCGCCGCGTGCGGGCGGGCCCTTGACCCAAAGGGGTAGGTGGGAGGGTATTCTTTCTGGATTCACACACTATCCCCACCACCTGATTTTGAACTCAGTGGTTGACCCAAAGGGGTAGGGGAGGGTATTCTTTCTGGATTCACACACTATCCCCACCACATGATTTTGAACTCAGTGGCCGGGCGTCGGCCCGGGGGGGTCGGGTGTGGTCTGTGGTGTAGTATGCAACTTCTGACTCTCGTCCGGTCCTAGAACCCTTGCCCTCACCCTCATCCTCAAAAGTTCACGAGCTCCTAACGTCATGAACCCGCTCCACGGCATGTCACAACCGCACAATCACATTGTGGACAAGCGCATCGGCGGCAGGGGCGATGGGGGTGGAGGTCGCAAATCCATGGGAGGCGGGGGCGGCGGGAAATCGGTCCAGAGCGACATGAGCCAGATGCCAGGACGCGTGCTGAAGAAGCTCTCGACCTGGAAGAAGTACGAGTCCTCTCCGCACACGGGCAAGAGGACACAGCGCATGCCAAAGATCCATGCGACGGTGAGCGAGATGACGAGGAGGAGATCGAGATCGCGGGAGGATTGGATCTGGGGGATCTCGGACGCCGTGAGCGCGCCGAAGACGTACCCGATGACGGGGATCATCCACGCGGCGACCATCCATGGGTGGAGCTTGATGATGATCATGAGGACGCCCTGCACGAGGGTCATGAATCGAACGCTGCGCACGTGCATCATGGCGCACGCGGCGACGGTTGACTTTTCCACCTCGATGCTCGTGTGCTCGTCGAACTCCTTGCTAGGCTCCCCGCCTGGGCCGAGGAGAGCCAGGGCCTGGAACATGTAGTCGTCGACTTCGAGCAGGTACGCGGCGACCAGGACCATGACGAGGATGAGTCGAATGTTGGTCGTCGATGCGACGAAGGCCGCGTTGACGAAGATCACGTACGGCACGATCCAGACCACGCGGAACTGGTAGACGGCCGCCCAGTAGAGGAAGTGGCCACGAGGCCGGGCACTCCCCGCCTGCCCCTCCGCCGGATAGAGTTTGTCCAGCATGGCTCGGAACATGGCGATCTGCTGGAACTCCTTGTTGGACTGCAGCTTCACCAGCAGAAAGAGAGGCGCGAGCAAGGTGCACGCCAAGCCAGCTAGCTTCTCCGAGAGCCCTCCGTCCGCGTCTTCAAAAACGATGGCATCCCACGTCCACGTCCTGTGCGCTTTTTGGGACACGCTCACGAAGTAGGCGAAGAGGAAGCCATTCAGGATCACACACTGCACAAGGATGGTGAGTGCGCTCAACAGCACGGGCCATGTGAGGAGAGTTTCCTCCTTGGTCGAGTGCAACATTGCGAATAAGTGGATGCCCTTCACCTTATACTCGACTGGTCGATTGGAGTCGCCGTCACGAATCCGAACGTAACCCCGGGCCTTTGAGGACTCCTGAGCCTGCATCATCACCAGCACTGCGTCGTCGCCGCCATCGTCGCCGCCGTCGCCGTCGTCTTCTCCATCGGCCATTTCGACATTCTCCATCCCCGCAGGCGGTCTACTAAGCACAACCCCACGTCTTGGGAAGGGCCACGTGGTTCCCGGTTCTAGAACCTCGATGGCCGTGGCCAGGGACGGCACACCGGTGAGCCAAAAAGACTTCTTCGAGCCGTGCGAGTGTGAATAGGGAGTGTGAACGTTACCCACTCCTCGTGAAACACAAGGAGATAGTTGGGGCGGTGTGTGATCCTGGGCGGTATGTGATATCAATTGTTCTTCAAGCGCGTGAAGCTTTTTCACATTCACGCATCACGGCACCACTCGGCACTCGCACGATCTCGCAACTGAACTCTCGCTGCCTCCTAGAGCAAATGCGTCATCACGCCGCTTGATGGCTTTCGAGCTCGCCGAGGGAGCTCTAGACGACCATCGAAGCTTTCGGCGACCTCGGCGGGGATGCTTGCGGCGACCTCTGAGGCGACCTCGCGTGTGGAGCGCTCATCTCTGGGCTGTTCATCTGTATGTCATTCGTGTGGACCCCCCTCATCTGCGTCTTGGGTGGTTTCGCATCCTTGGGCGAGTTTGCATCATCGGTCGCTGGTATGCGCTTGCACCAGCCAGCTCGCAGGGCAAACAGCAGCGCCGTACCAAGCACCACCACGCCGGAGGCCACGACGATTGCGATGATTGCACCCACCGCCAGTGTCGCCGCCGCCAACGCCACCGGCGGCGTCGACTGCGACGAGTCGATGAGCTGCACCACGGGCGTGGCGGTTACGGAGAGGCCCGGTGGCAGAAGCGCCGAGGCACTGGCGGCGCTGCTCAGAACCGGCGCGAGGACCGCCTCGACCGTCTGAGCAGCCGCGAGCGTAGCGGCGGCGATGCTCAGCGACAGGCGTACGGAGCCCGATGTGACTGTGAGACGAACGGACGAGGCTGGCACGTTGGCCGCCGCCGCGAAGGCTTCTACGATCGAGGCGCGCACCAAGTCCGTGTAGTCGCTCACGTCGCCCGAAGCCACCAGTGTCACCTCGACGATGTAGGGCGGCGAGGGCGGCTGCGGCGAGGGCGAGGGCGGCGGCGGCGAGGGCGGAGGCGATGGCGGTGGTGGTGAGGGCGGTGGAGATGGTGGTGGTGACGGCGGCGGTGGCGACGGCGGCGGGGGCGATGGTGGCGGAGGTGAGGGCGGTGGTGGTGACGGCGGCGGCGGTGAAGGCGGCGGCGGCGACGGCGGCGGAGGAGACGGAGGCGGAGGCGATGGCGGTGGTGGTGAGGGCGGTGGAGATGGTGGTGGTGACGGCGGCGGAGGCGACGGCGGCGGGGGCGACGGCGGCGGAGGTGAAGGCGGCGGTGGCGACGGCGGCGGAGGCGACGGCGGAGGCGGCGATGGCGGAGGCGGTGAAGGTGGCGGAGGCGATGGCGGAGGTGGTGACGGAGGCGGTGGCGACGGCGGCGGCGAGGGCGAGGGCGGCGGTGGCGAGGGCGAGGGCGGCGGCGAGGGCGAGGTCGAGGGCGGCGGGGGCGGCGAGGGCGAGGGCGGCGGAGGTGATGGCGAGGGTGGCGGCGGTGACGGGGGCAGTCGCGGAGGAGGTGACGGCGGAGAGTACGTGCCGATCGGGAACCGCGCCGCACACGCCGTATTGTTCGTGCAGCTCGCGAGCGCCAGATTGCCCGAGTATCGGAAACTACCCAGCTGCCAAATCGCCGACGGTCCAGTGCCTGAGACACGGTACGCCCAGCCGTCGGT
>PJAB01000141.1:0-38106 GCA_002887195.1 Chrysochromulina parva
CGGCTTGAAGTCGCGCACACGCGGCGCCGCCTCCGCCGCGATCGCATCGAGCAGCGCCGGCGCCGCGTGCTGCGCCGTCGCGTACGCCCACGCCGTGTTCGCAAGGTTCTGCGGCTTGAAATCGCGCACGCGCGGCGCCGCCTCCGCCGCGATCGCATCGAGCAGCGCCGGTGACGGATGCTTCGCCTTTACGAACGCATTTGCCGTGTTCGCAAGCTCTTGCGGATTGAATTCTGTTGCGACGTGTGCGCTCTTTGCCGCCAGCGCCTTCCAGACTTGCTTGTCTGGTGCGAATCTGGTGGCGCTTACTACACTCGCAAGCCCGTACACTGCGGTCGCGACCGACCGAGGCTCGAAGAGTGGCAGCTTCTGCAGCATGGAGTGGAGCAACGGCGCGAGCGCTTTGCTCCGACGCAGCTCTGCTCTCATCCACTCACACTCCTCGCGGCTTTGGCGTACCAGCTTGCCTAGAGTGCTCCAGCAGATGCTGACGTCCACCGGGCGCATCTGGAGTGCGTGGCGCTCGTGGGCCTGCAGCACCTCGCGCGCCGTGCGCAGCTCACCGACGCGCGGCACTCTGCCGCCGCGCACCGCTCCGCTGCCGCCATGCACCGCTGCGCCGCCGCGCGCCGCTGCGCTGCCGCCGCCCGCCACCGCAGCCGACAACCAGCGCCTCACCGTGAACATCGCTCCGCGACCGTTACATTGTACAGCGTTTTTGACTCCTCGAACAATGTACTGAATGATTCTATTGGTGAATCGCAGTCACGGGATACCGTGCGCCGCGACAGTGTCTTGCCTGATCCAGCTGAGCTGAGTCTGGTGCGCTCCACAGACTGAAAAGAACTGAATCTGAACAGAACTAGAGCGCCCGGAGCGGGCCAGGGTCCCCGCTTCGAATGAACACAGTCGAGTAATAACACGGGATATAGAAGATATAGCTACCCAACTCTATTAATTATATTACTTCACTGCTGAATGGGCTGCACCATTGTACAAGTATACGAGGCGTCGCCATTGTCGCCCAGCGTGCCTGGCAGCTTCCCCTGGCCGTACTGTGCGGCGTTCTCCATGTCCCCCCTCTCTCGTTTTCACAGCTAGCGAAACCTTTTCACAGCCAGAGATCGCGTCGTGGGCTTTCCGTCGGCGCACGTGACCACGAGCATGGCGCCGAAGGGTGGCAAAAAGGATGACGACCTCGCGCAGCAGGAAGTGCTGCAAGCGGTCGTGCTCGCCGACTCGTTTGCGTCTCATTTCCGGCCGATGACGTTCCAAATGCCCAAGGTGCTCATGCCGCTTGGAAGCGTGCCGATGATAGAGTACACGCTCGAGTTCCTCGCGGCGGGCGGCGTGCAGGAGATCTACATCTTCTGCTGCGCGCACGCCGACGAGGTCGAGCGCTACATCGTCGAGAGCGACATGGAGCGCCGGCTCGCGACGGTCTCGCTCCACGTGCTAAAGTCTCAGGGCGAGTGCATGTCCGCAGGCGATGCGCTGCGTGAAGTCGAGGCACGCGGCGTGATCAAGTCCGACTTTGTGCTCGTGCCCGGCGATGTGATCGCGAATCTTTCGCTCGCACCGCTCATCGCCGCACACAAGGCGCGGCGCGAGGTCGACCGTGATGCGGTGCTCACGACGGTGATGGCGCGCGTGCCCGCCTCGCACCGCGCGAGGCGCGGCGGCGAGGAGAAGCTCGTGGCGCTCTCCGGCGAGACGGGCCGGCTGCTCATGTACGACGAGGCCGTCAAGGAGGGCTGGGCAACCAAGGTGCGCCTGCCCATGGCGCTGCTGCAGGAGACGGACCGCTTCGAGCTGCATCGCGACCTATACGACACGCACATCGACGTGTGTACGCCCGAGCTGCTCGTGTTGCTCCAGGACAACTTCGACTGGCAGGACCTGCGCCGCGACCTTCTGCCGGGTGTGCTCGGCCAGTTCGAGATGCTCGGCAAGACGATCTACACGCACGTGCTCTCGACAGAGTACGCGGCGCGTGTGCACGACCCTCACACATACGACGTAGTCTCACGTGACCTGCTGCAACGTTGGGCTTTCCCACTCGTACCGGACGCCAACCTGCTGCCCGGATGCTCGTACCGGTGCACCGCGCACTGCGTGTACCAGGAGGCGGGCGTCTCGCTTGCGCGCTCAGCCGCCATTGTGCGCGACTCCGCCATCGGGGAGGGCACTACCATCGGTGAGCGCACGGTCGTTGAAGGTTCGGTCGTCGGTCGCGACTGCGTCGTGGGCGTCGGTGTCACGCTAAGCGGCTGCTACCTCTGGGGAGGCGTCATCGTCGAGGACGGCGCCACGCTCACTGGCTGCATCTGCGGCGAGGGCGTGCGCATTGGGGTGGGCGCCGTCGTACCCGCCGGATGCGTGCTCGGGCGGAGCGTCGTCGTGGGCGCGGGCACGACCCTCACGCGCTTCGCGCGCTTCTGGGCGCCGTCAGACGCGGCGCTCAAGGTGGCCGCCAACGAGGAAGCCGACGACGCCGCCGACGACGACGCCGTGGCCGATGACGATGACGCCGAGGCCGACGCGGGAGCGGTCGGTCGCGAGCGCTCGGCACGTGCGCGCGTGGCTCTCGCCACATCCCAGCTGCTCGCCAAGTGCTCTGCCGGCACGGGCCTCACGTTGCTCGGGCCGGGAGGGCACGGCCGGCTGTGGAAGGTCGTGCCCACCGCCGCGTCGCTCGGCTTTGACCGACCGGTGGCGCAGGGCCAGTGCGACGACGAGCTCTCGGAGGAGGAGGATGAAGAGCTTGAGGAGACGAACCTCGAAGACGTTGAGAATGAGCAGTTCGCCACCGCGGTGCGCGAGCTCATCCGAGATGCTCTGCGCTCCGCCGACAAGGATGACGCTGTCGAGAATCTCGCTCTCGAGCTCAACGGGCTCAAGTTTGGCGCCGACCGCACCTTTGCCGACTCGGTTCGCGCCATCGTGCCGCCCCTGCTCGCCGAGGCAGCGAGTGCGCCCACCAAGAAGGCGAAGGTGGCCAACCTGAAGCGAGCGCTCGAAAAGTGGGCGCCGCTGCTCAAGAAGTTTGTGCAGAGCAAGGCCGACCAGCGCGCGCTCGTCGAGGGCGTCGCTGCCGCGTGCGAGCAGGCCAACGAGGGTCTCCTCGAGGTCTTCGACCACGCGCTCAAGCTGCTCTACGACCGCGAGGACGACCTACTCGACGAGCAGGCTATCCTCAAGTGGGCCGCTGCGGTCGAGGAGGAGGCCGAGGAGGGCTCGCTCGAAGAACGACTTCTTCAGCAGGCCGACGGGCTGCTCAAGTGGCTGCGAGAATCCGATGACGAGGAGGAGGACGACGATGATGAGTGAGCTTTCTCTCTCTTATCAGAGAGCCCATCATAGAGCCATGGAGAAGGTGCGGGTCCGCCTCACCCTCAGTGCAGCAGGACTGGGTCGGCTTTCGGCCCATCGCGTCCGAGTTCGGCACATGTTTGAGCACACGGCATTTTGCTCGAGTGCGTCTGGAGGAGTGAGATGCGGATTATCGGTGCATGCCCCGCTGTTACGCGATGCCGCGCTTACAAAGAATCGAAACGTCAAACGACGGCCGTCGCCGACTCGACTCCGCCGCCGCCGCGCCGGGCCGTGCTCGAGGGCTCAAAGCGCTTCGCCAGTATATTTTATGCACTCAGACACAATCATTCCAAAACATCGCTGCACCTCTGCGGGGTACGAAATACACCACGTATGTCGTAACCGCAGTACATGATTGTGCACAGTGAAGTAGTGCGATCACCCAAATTTGAGGAGGTGTACTCAGGCGCGCGGCGGCCGTTCGATCGAGGTATGAGGAACGGTTCGTGCGGCTCGGACTTGAATTCGTCTCTAGAGGAGAGAACTGGGGGCCGAAGATCCACGATGCCGTCTTGGCTCCCTAAACCCTGATAGGTTCCCTGCAGTAGGCGCGAGAGTGACTGGCTATTCATCGTCGTCGTCCTCCTTGTCCGGATCTGGCTCCGTCGCCGAGGCCGGAGCTGCTTCGTTGGCCGCCTCTGCAGAGCTCTCTCCAAGAGCGCTCCACGGGATCCGACTGCTCACACGAAGCTCTTCATCCGCCGTGCTCGCGTCCACGTCCGCCGAGCTGCTCGCTACCGGCGTCGCTGCCAGCGGGGACGTCGCTGCCGCATCAATGGCGGCCGCCACGCGGTGCGAGCGCTGCGAGCGCTGCTGCGCTCGCTCCTGCCGCCGCTTCGCTTGCCGCTGGGCAAGCGATTCCCCCGGTGCCATCGGCGGCGAGCGCGACGGCGGTGAGCTGATCACGCGCTCAATGCGCTTCGCCACGACCACGTCGTTCTCACCGATGGTCTTATCGACGTAAGCCTTGGCCAGGAGTGCCTTCTCTTCGGCTTCCTTCGCCTCCTGGGCCAGCTTGGCGGCGAAGGCTTCGGCCTGCTGCTTCTTGCGCTCCACAGCCGCCGCAGCAAGCACCGACTTTCGAGCGGACTTAAGCCGCTTCGTCTTCGCTGCCGCCGCCTCCTCCGCTGCGCGGCGCTCCGCGAGGGCCTGCGCGACGGCCGCGCGCCGCTCCTTCTCCTCCTTCTCGTCCTCGATCTTCTTGAGCGCGAGAGCGCGGTCGGCGTCCCGACGCCGCTCCGCCTCCGCCTCCGCCTTCGCCCTCTCCTCGGCAGCCCTCTCCGCCTCCGCCGCCGCCTTCTTGGCCTGCCGCCGCGCCTCCGCCTCCTTTTGCGCCTTCAGGAGGTCCCTCTGCCTCGCTTCCCGCTCGGCTGCCTCTTTCTCGGCCATCTCTTTGGCCGCTATGAGCCGCCTGATCGCGAGATCCACGTCATTCCCCGATGCCGCGAGCGCTCTACGCGCTTGCTCCTCGGTAAAGCCCTTCACGACCACGAGGTTGATCTCCTCCTTGATGGGCTGGCGCTCTGCGCGCGCCTTGGCTATCATCGCAGCCTTTTCCGCCGCCGCCCGCTCCGCCGCCGCCTCCTCAGCCGCCACCATCTCAGCCGCTGCAGCGGCGGCCGCTGCTGCCGCCGCCGCTTCCGTTGCCGCCGCCGCCGCCGCTGCCGCCGCCCCCGCTGCCGCGGCCTTCTCCGCCGCTGCCTTTTCGGCCGCCGCCTTGTCGACCGTCGCCTTGTCGCCCGCCGCCTGTGCCGTCTGCTTCACCTTGGAGACATCCGCCGCTTTGGCCTTTGCAGCGCGGACCTCGCCTTGCGTGACCTCACCTGCCCGGCTGCCGATCGAAGCGCCTGCCTGTGCCGCCTTCCAGTTGGCAAGTTGCGCGTGGTACGGTAGTGTCGCTTTTGGAGCACTCGGGTCCGCTCGGGGCGGCGGCGAAAACGTCGCGGCCCATGGCTCGGCAGCGGCCGCCGGCACGGCTGAAGCAGCGGGGACGGTCGCTGCAGTCGGATCATACGCGACCATGGAATAGGGCTCGATGGTGGCCGCCGCCGGGGTGGCCGTCAGTTGCGTGACCTCGCCCACTCGGCTACCGATCGAACTGGTCGCTTCTATTGCTGTCCTTTGCGGCTGCGGAGGCGATGCGGCCTTGAAGGCAGATGCGGCCTTGATGGAGCTCATGGCGCTCTTCGGAGGGCTCCGACCTCCGGCTGCTGCTGCTATTGCTGCTGCTCCTCCTCCTCCTCCTCCTATTGCTGCTGCTGCTGCTGCTGCTGCTGCTGCTGCTGCTGCTGCTCCTGCTGCTGCTCCTCCTCCTCCTCCTCCTCCTCCTGATGATGATGCTGCTACTGCTACTGCTGATGATGATGATGCACCTGCTCCGGCTGCTCCGGCTGCACCGGCTGCACCGGCTGCACCGGCTGCTGCGGCTGCTCCGGCTGGCTGCGTCGACTCGACCACCACCGGTACCAGCGCCGGCTTCAGGCACATCATTATTAGTGCTGAGAGCCAGCCTTGACTCGCTGCTACAGGTAGCTGCGCCATCGTCGCCTGCTGCCGAAGGAGCTTGGTTGACTGTATCCGCTCGAGCTTCGCTTCCAGCACCTGGATGTCTACTGCTGCCAGCAAATCTACGGCCGCCTCGGCTTTCGCTTCCTGAAGTTGCGCCGCACGGTCGTGCTGCATCTCCACGTAGCACTCATTCGTACCAGTGACTACGTGCGACCTTAGTTCAGCAATTAGGTCGCGGGTCGACGCGTGCCGCAACTTTGCCGCAGCGGCCGATGAGGTCGCGACTGAGAGGTCGCGACCGGCGGGACTGAGAGGACGCCGACCAGCGATGCTGGTCGACATGAATCTCCACCACACGCGTTTTGGACTGGAGAACTTCATACCGGTACGCTCAACATGGCGCCTTCTAAACATGCACAGATGCACAAGCGTTGTCTGTAGAGCTCCTCCGCGGCCCTGCCGTCCTGTCTTGTGTGTGCCTCACCAGCGCTGGGAGCCCATGCCAACGCGCCAGTGCGGCAGCCGGCACAAAGGCACGCCCATCTGGCCCTCGTGTGGCTGAGGCGGTGGCTTGATCGGCGGATCGGGCACGTCTCTCACGCGGAGGCGTGCGCGGCCTGCGTCGCATGCACATAGTAGAGCAGCACGCATAGCGGCTGGCCTACAAAGCAGAAGGTGACCCAAAAGAGGAAGTTGCCCGCCTGCTCGAAGGCGGTGCCTTGCGTGTACCTCCTGAGAAGCTTGGAGAGCGACGCAATCAGAGGTCATCAGAGGCCATCAGAGGCCATCAGCGGCCATCGACGAACCTGAGAAGCTTGGAGAGCGGGAGCATGGGCACCTGCGACATCATGCCTACGAAGGCGAGCGGCATCCGGTACGAGTGCAGCGGGAAAGCGACGACGATCTCGTGCAGAACGGCCGAGAGGGTGAAGCACAGCAGGCCCGTGAGCACCTTTGAAGAGGTGACGTGTCGCTGGATGGGGAAGAAGGCGTGGCGCACGACCCACATGTGGACGGGCATGTTCCACGTGCGCCAGTAGCCCTCGAAGTCGATCGCGTTCCACCACGCCTTGTAGAAGACGCGATCGCCGAAGCGCGTGAGCTCGGCCAGGAGATTGAGCCACACGTGGAAGAAGGCGTAGAAGCCGACCAGCCAGACGTATGTCACGGGTACCGCGAGGCGCAGCAGCCGGTCGAGGATCCTCGCCACATCGCCCGCCATGATCGGCTCGATGGACGTCTCGAGGAGAGGCAGCATGTACTGTACCACGAAGGCGGGCAGTAACGTCCATAGCATGATCGTCCGGAGGACGAGTGAGATCAGGTACGTCTTGCGCACGCGCGGTGTGCGAGGGTAGTCGAGCTGGTAGCACAGCGTAGGCGCGACTAGGAACCAGAGCAGGTTGCCGAAGGTCACGTTGTTCGGGTAGTGCAGGCTCGCGCCGTCTGTGTCGCTCACCGTCGAGCGGTACTTGGCAAGTCGTGCGTCGAGGGAACCTTCGGCCTCCCCTCGCGACTCCTTTCCCGCCTCGCGCAGGTCGTGGTGCACGTGCGCCCACGAGACGAGCTTCAGGAAGATCGTCACCGAGCAGATGAGCAGCAGCACGCCGCCACCCGCGCCGCCGTAGTGGCGCTCCGTGCCCACGAGTGCCGCAGGCAGGGCGAGGGACGCGCCCACATTGATGGCATGCAGGGGATCGACGAAGCGGCGCGAGAAGCGACTGAAGGGCGTGCGCTGCACCGCGGCACGCTCCAGCCCAAACGCAAACAGGATCGGCACGGCGAGCACGGCCGCGGTGCGCAGCAGCGCGTGAAGCTTCACCTGAAGTGCGGCCCCGTCGAGAAAAGCCTCGGCGTCGCGGAGCAGATCGGCGAAAGAGGGAAGGGTGACGCGCAGACCGTTGAGGAGAAGGTTCTCGAGGAGCAGACGGAAGTTGGTCACCACAAAGAGGAGGAAGACCAGGTTGACGAACCCCGACAGGTTCGCGTGCTCGCCGCTCGGGTCGCTGCCAAATCCGCCTCCGGAGAGCAGTGACGGCTTCGACGTGCGGTGCATCGGGCGCGACGCCGGGAAGAGATTTGGGTCGAGAAACGCGCGCGGCTTGCGCGTGCCGCCAGGTGTGGTCGTCTCGCCGGGCGTGTCGGGCGCCGGCAGGGGCGGGGGCACCCCCGGCGCCTCGCCGAGCCCCACTTCGATGGGCGGAGGGCGGCACCCTTGAGAGGGCGGAGGGCGCGGCGGAGGCGCACTCAAGGGTACCGCGCTCGCCGCGGGCGACGTGGCCGACACGGGCTGCGCTGTGACGGCGGCGACGGGGGCACTCGTGGTGGCGCTGGGCAGGGCGCCCCCCTCAGCCGACGAGAGCGGCACGCCCCAGCGCACCGGCGGCGAGTACATGAGAGTTGCGAGGTTCTGATGAGACGGCACCGGCGAGAGCTGCACCGCGTCGAGCGTGCGCACCGAGCTACCCGTCGCCTCCGCAAGCGCCTCGAGCCATTTGTTCGCCTCGTGCTCGTCGGCGCAACTCGCGCGGAGCAGCGCACCCGAGCCTGGCCCGCGCTCCGAGTGCAGCGTGCCCTTGAGCCATACCGAGAAGATGTGAAACTGCGCGCCCTTGGACTGCTTGGTGCCTTCGTCGATGACGACGCAATTCGAGAGAGGCAGCCGCTCATCCGGTACGAGCGCCGTCTCGGTCGGGTAGTAATGCAGCTGGAGTGCTCCCTGTGTATCGCGCGTGAGGACGAAGAAGCGCCGGTCCCAGCGCGACGCGCTCGAGCCCAGCCATGACCCGGCGTCAGGCTTGTACCTGTTCAGCCAGCCACGCGTCTGCTTGATCTGCTTCGTCATGCGCGCGAGCGTCGCCTCGAGCTCGACGATGCGCGCGCGCAGCACGCTCTCCGTGGCCAGGGTGCCCTCCGAGCTGCTTGCGCCGCCACCGACCGGCGCCGGCTCCACCGCGGCCGTGGCAGCGGTGCCCGCCGCCGCAGCCATGTGCCCCGACTGAAGCTCGTGCACGATGGAGATGTATTTGGCCTTAGCGTCGGCGGGTGCTCGGCCGCGCCGACGGGACCAACTCGACCATTTGGTGTGGTCAATGACCAAGTACGCGGGCGGCCCCTCGGCCGGAGCGTCGCCGCACGTGCCCTGCTTGTAGTAGGAGTATAGGCGCAGGCGCTCCTTCATGGGCAGCTGGTCACGGATCTTGTTGACGTGTTCGCTCGCTCGCTCAAAGTCGGCGTCATACGGCGTGGCCGCTAAACTCTTGTCAAGCCTGCTGCTCCGACGGCGCGCCCGAGCATCTCGCTTCCACAGGAAAAAGTAGGCTGTTGCGACCGCAAGCAGCGTGGCGAGGGCCGCAGTAGGAGGCGCGGATGGCCAGTCGGCGAGCGGCGCGCCTTCAGCCTTGGGCTTCGAGGGGACACTGCGGCGGTTGAACGGGTTTGGAATGTTTGGCATTCGCTGGAGTCTGGGCAGACCAGGTGGGCACGCACAAGAGAGCGGAGGTGCGACGCCGTCCACTCCCCGCGTGTTCCAGAGAATGTTTTGACGCAACGTAACGCGGTAGGATTCCTTGTATACATTGTATACATGTAGAACGCGGTGACCCTTGCGCGGTGAACAATAAAGCCCCAAAACGGTCACTTCCGGAATCGAGATCGATCACATGGAATCACGACCGAACCAACCCTGCACCCTCGGAGGGCGGGCTGCCGCCCGGCGGCGCGACACAATTTGATGTTTGCAGTGTGCAAATGTTTATCCGCGTAGACCGTAGTTTATCCGGTGCCGTCGGAACACCGTACACGCTTAGTATGCCTGGGGGTGTCCCCCTCGCCACGTGTGCGCTGCCTGTTGGCATGTTTTACTTTACTTTACTTTACTTATCCGGTGCCGTCTCGAGACTTTCCGAACAGTTTACAGTTTTGCGGTCTGTATCGCGTATCGTAAGGATAGTGATGGAGAGAGAGTGAGACCTAGTTCGTAGTTGCAAGTACTAACAGGCGGCGGACCGGGACACGTGGTCGGGGACCGGATCTAGGAGGAATTGTCGAGTTGATTAGCGAGAAAGGTTTTAGCCGAACACGAGACGCAGAGTAGAGAGGAACAGTGATTTATACCGAACAGTGTCCAGTGTCCGACCTAGGATCCACATTTCGTTTTTGACCAATCGTCAACTCACGCCAAACGTCATCGCCCTGATCCTCTATGACCCGAACTGAGCTGAAGCTGTCCTAATAGCTACCGAGCAGGTGAGCTGTTCGCATTCTCTGGAGACGTAGCTGATCGTAGGATCTGAATTCTGTATGCTGGCGATGCAACTATCGAATGCTTGCCTCTGCCATTCAGGCCGCACGAGCCCCGGCTTTGCTTTCGGTTCGGCTGCCCAGGCCTCGCATCCGCTCGCGCCGAACATAGCTGCGCTCGACATGTTGAAGCCAAAGTTGCACATATCGTCCCTAAACCAAATCCGCACGCGTCGCTCCGCCTCCGCATCGTACCAATCGCCGACGCGAGCGACATGCACCAAGTGCTGGCTGTGAATAGAGTAAAACGCGCGGTTCCCATAGCCGAGCTTCGCGAGTACCGTCTGCAGGTGGCTCGCGAGCATTGCGGCGCAACCGACAAAGCGCATCGGAAAGTTGGCGAACATGGCCGTCTGGCTCCAGATACGCGCTGACAAGGCGGCGAGTGGATTCCCGTGGCTGTCAACGTTGCTCTTGACGTATTGGCGGAAAGCCTGCACGTCCTGTGCGCGGGTGTGGTTGCTGTGCCTTGGGCCGTTGATGATGCCCTCAGAGGCAGCATGCGAGAGCACGCGTAGGTACGGATTCGCCACGAAGCCGAAAGCGAACGTCGCGGCCGGCCCCGATCCATTGGTCGGCGTCATCTCGTGACCCGGCTCACATGTCACGGACCGCGTGTACCCCCAGGAAACGCCCTGTCCAAGTTCCTTGCTCAGGTACTCTTCGACGCTTGCAGCTTCCGTGTGCTGCGGCTGCACATAGATCCAGCGATGTGCCGAAGGCGAGACGCCCCGGCACGTTCCACCGCGTGCACCGCGCAGCCGGCCGGTGAGCAGTAGCACGAGCAGGTGTGTGCGCGAAGGCGCGCGCATTAGTTTTTTGCCGACCCCGTCGGGTTACCCTCCAAGCTCCATGGTCGCGATAGACGCGAAAAGGCTCGTGATTGCTGATTCACGAGAAAGACGGCCTACCGGTAAACTTAGGCCGCGGAGCGCCGTCGCTCAAAGGGCTTACCGCCATGTTACCGCGTTGCGCGCGCGCGCGCGCACCGGTGAATTCTATTCGCAAGTGGCGAGACCGGTCGAGCTCGAGGTGCCCGTCACCGGGAGTCTCTGACGAGCGGTCGAGCCGAACCTCTCGCCGTCTGCGCTGGTCCGGCCTCTTGTCTTCCCACACACAGCGCGGTGTGCACTCAACCAAGTGGTCTAGAGACTAGACCTCGCGTTCACAAGTTCCCGTTCAGGGCCTCGGACGCGACTGCCAAAGCGCCCACCCCACCAAGCACACCCACAAGAGTAGGTAGGATCTTGCGCGCGAGTCGGCGCTCTGGAGCGTCGTACTCGGGTGAGGCCAGCACCAGGTGCTCGCATCCGTTGGCGCGAGTCCACAATAGCTCCGCGTCTTCGTTGATCTTCACGAGAGTGTTCATTCCGATTTTCACAGGCTTGCCGCTGCCAGAGCTCAGGGTGCCTCGGCCTGCAAATACATACCTCGTGCAGCCCTTTGGAAGCGACTCACGAAATTCTCGCTCAGAAGAAGGCGCAATCTCGCCAACGCTGTCGCCAAGCACGCCAATGCCATTAAACACCGACGCCCCGATCACTTCAAAGCGCCAGTTCGGCCGCGTGATGTCCATCTTCCGTGCGCGCTCGAATGTCGGTTCAGTGATGGAGAGCGCCTCGCCCTCTGCGCACCGAACGAGCGGGAGTGCGGCGCGTGGCAAGAGCTGCGAAGATGCCAGCGAAGGGCGGAAGGCTGCCGACGCAGCGGCGACGAGCAAGGTCCCCGCACTCATGTGGAGAGTTCACGATCCAAAATTCCAAATTGAGCGCATCTGTGAATTTGAAAGCCACGGAGGACCCGTGATTTTTTAGCGTCGTGTATACGGCTTCTGTCGCGACGGGCGCGAGCGCGCGAGGCACACTGAGCAGCCTCGAGCTCACGTGCGCATGTGCTGCGCTGCTGCGCAGGTGCAGCGGTACGCGCCGAGCCGTGCCCGCTGCTCGCTGGCGTGGCCAGAGCATCGCGACTGCGCTGTCTATTTGGGCGCGCTCGGCCGGAGGACACCAAAGTTGCCAATGAGGGTCTCGGTACCCTCGCCGTGCGTTTCGCCGCCGTGGGTGGTGTACGTGTCCCACTTCTTCTCGGGGTCGTACACCTCGAACCGCGAGTACGGGAACTGCCCCTTGAGGCGCGTGTAAACGTGGCGCATCATCACCTTGCCCGGATGCGACTCGTCCTTCTCCACGCGCGAGTCGGACGGCCCGATGCGCACGTCGTCGTGCACGTCGAAGTTGAAGAGCGGGCCCGACTTACCGCGCGCGCGCTTGACGATGAGCTCGTAAAAGGTGAGCGAGTGCGGCAGGATGAGGTCCTCTTTTATGTAGATGAGCTGGTCGGCGCCACATCCGCGCAGCTGCGGCACCTGCTGCCGGCAGCAGTCGAGGAAGCGCTCGATCGTGTAGCCCTTCTCTATCGTGACGGTGTTGCGGTGCCCTTTGAGACCGTCACGGCCGCTCGGGTCGTGATAGCTGTAGTGCACCTCGAGTTTCTCGGCCTTGGTGCGGTTCTGCTGCTCCAGCCACTCCTTGGCGAGCTGCTCCTTGCGCTTGGCCTCCTCAGCGGCACGCTCGGCATCATACAGCATTGACGTGTCAACGCTCGGATTCTTTTTGAGCTTCTTAATCTCCATGGGCGCTTCCTCGGCCTCCTCCTCCTCGTCGCCGCCAAAGGACAGCGTGCTGCTTGTTGCCTTCTTCTTCTTCTTCGCCTTCTTCTCCTTCTCTCCCGCTCCGCTGCTGCTGCCACCGGCCTCCTCCGATGCCGCCGCCGCCGCCGCCTCGGCTGCCTCGCGTCGCTTGGCAAACTCTTCTTTTGAGACTAGGCCGACGGCTATTGTCGACACTTCCGGCAGTGCAGACGTGAACTCCCTGACGCTCGTGGGGAGAGCTCTAGGGACGCCGCCACTCATCGCTGGTCTTTCATTCACAGTTGCAACACGCGTGACGTGCGACCCGCACCCGGTCACCGGACACTACATTCAACAGTCGTGTGACGACGTGTCATCCAATCTCCGATCGCGCTATATGCCATTGGATAAATCTGGGTCCGCGCCTCGAGCGTCGAGGAGCAGCACGAGCACATCGCCATGCCCCTCGGGCACACCTTCGGTCGAGGTCAGCTCTGCGAGCACGCGCAGCTCCGGGTGCGACGCGCACAGCTCTGCAAAGCCGTTCACAGCGCGCTGGGCAACTTCCGAGCGCGTTGGGTCGCGCGACGAGACGACCAGCGCGCGTGGCGCTGGCGCCGCAGTCGCGCCGTCGCCCTCCCCTCGCCGGGCGAGCAGGAGCCGCGCGAGCGTCGCAGCCAGCTGCGCGGGTGCAGTCACGTCGTACAGCACATCGCTCGCGACGATGCATCCAAAGGCCTCTGCCGATGGCATGGCCGCTGCTTGAGCACCACAGCTTGCGACCAAAGTCGCATCGGGCATCATCAGATCAAAGTGCGCGACGCGTGTGCGAGCGGCCAGCCCGTTGAGCTCCGCGTTGCGCTGCGCAAGGTCGAGCGCGGCTGGCTCGTTGTCCGTCAGCCAGACCTCTTCCGCTCCGAGGGCCGCGCAAGCCAACCCGGCGGCGGCGGTGCCGCAGCCAAGCTCGAGCACCCGCTGCCCGCGGACGTCGAAGCCACCCCAGCGCGTCTCGCACACCCACGCCGCTAGCCGTGCCGCGCTCCACACGCGCGTCGCGGTGCCCGCCGCCTGCGGCCGCACGTGAAGCCGCAGTCGCACGGCGTCGCCCGCGATGAACGTGGTCGTGTGCTCGCCGTAGCCGGAGAGCGTGGCAGTGAGCGTGCCGACGAGCGCTGCAATGCCGAGCTCTTCGTCAGGGTCCTCGATGGCCGCGCGGCGCAGGAGCACAAACGTGTCGGCGGTCGAGACTGCGGCCTCCTTGGCCATCTCGAGCGCTGCCTCTTGCTCCATGGACGCTAAGCTGTGGCACGCGTTACGCAGCCGTTCGGCGAGTTGTGGCAACGGCGATCTAGGATTGTGTAAGTCGTGGCGCAGCGCATCAAGCGTTGCGCGGAGGGCTTCGGCGAAATCTAGGGGCGCGGGTGCTGCTGGCTGTTCCGGTGGTGCTGGCAGTCTCGGCAGTGGTGGTGCTGCTGCTGGTGCACAGCCCGCCTGCGCAAGCATGTTGGCCAGCACATCGTACTGAGCGTCGCGCTCGGCTGCGCTTCCGGCAGCGCTTATGGTTTGCAACTGCTGCATCATCGCGCCCACGGCCGCCATGACCTCGGGCGGCACGTCCGACATCTAGTGAGGAGCGAGCGCGAGTCACAAGTGAATTGATGCCTGATTGATGACACTACAAACTGACCGGATAAGGAGGACGAGTGGTCACGAAGATCGAAGGCGACCAGGGGGCGTGCCCATAAACTTCGACGAAAGCGAGCCGCGTTTCCCAGTGCATTGGGCGAGCGAGACAGGAGGTCCCGTCTGAGGAGTTGGTGGCTCGGCACGAGATGGAGCCCTGGGTGGAGGTGGCGATGCCGGACGACGCCGGCATCGAGTACGGCCATCTCGCTGCGAACATCGCGGCCGATAACATGGCAGCTCACATCGCTACCATGAGCGCAATCTCGACGAGCTCGACGAGTTCGCGGGCGAGAACACGACGTGCGAGCGAATCATGCCCGCACGTGCTCGCGCGTGCGCGGTCGGCGATGATGCTGCAGGCACTGGCTCGTGGCCGATCAACTCGCAAGCTCGCAGCGACGAAGAAAGGACAAGCGGAGCTGCAGGAGCGCGCAGCGAAGCACCATAAGCCGTCGCCGCCTCCGTCGCCTGCGCCCAAGTCGCCGCGTCTGCCGACAGGGCCAATGAAGGCCGACGGCACGTCCCTGGACCTCTCCATTGACGCCGAGGACGATGATGACGATGATGACGTGGGAGCGGTCGCTATAGACGCGCGTGTCTCTGCTGTGACCATCGAGGCGCAGACTCCGGCTGACAGCACTCTCGGCATGCGGGGCGCAAGACTTCCTGGCTTTCTCAAAAAGCTCAAGAGTGAAGTCCGGAAGCGCTACGGCGCCACGGCGCTCGCAGCAGCCGAGACGGTCTGGAAGCAAGCGCTGGAGACAGCCGACAAGGCGAAGTTGGCACATTTCTTGCGGAGAGCGGAGATTTCAGCACAAGCACAAGGTCTCGTAGCCTGCCCCGAGGAGACAGTGGAAGCAATCTTCTCCTTCGTTCTCAAGCTGATGCTCTACGCGGGCGCCGATTGGTACGAAGTCGCCACGGGCTTGCCACCCCCGGAGAGCGTGGCGTTGCGAAGCCCCAGGTGGTCGGGGTCGGGGTCGAACCTCGGAGTGGCTTTCGATGCTAGCTCTCGCTTGCGACGTGCTGGCATCGAAGCCTATCACACGGGTCTCGCCGCCGGCCACGCATGGTCATGTGCACCGGGCATGGCCATGCTGGTCGCGGGTCAGGGCGAGCCTCAGCTGATGCCAATCGCTTCACTCCCCCCCAAGGCTGCGGACAGGGTGCGCGTCGTCGCCATTTCGGACACGCACCTGCTGCACGGCAAGCTGGTGCTGCCCGAAGGCGACTTGCTCGTTCACGCCGGCGACATGTGCTATGAGGAGTCGCGATCGCTCGACGCCGAGCGTGTGGAAGCCTTTCTGACCAGCGGCGGCACGGCCACCACGATTCTCTCTGAGCTACCGACGCTTGACATCCTAGAGTCGCTTCGGTGGATTCAAGGCCAGGTGAGAGAAAGGGGCTTCGAGCATGCTGTGATCGTCGGTGGCAATCATGATTTCACTCTCGATCGCCTCGGCGCACCTGAGTCCACGGCGCTCTGCGATGCCTTCGGGCTCGAGTATCTGCACGATGGCCAGCAGCCGGTGTCCCTCCATTTCGAGTCTGCGGGTCGTGACCTTACCGTCTGGGGGTCGGGTGCATCCCTAGGCAACACCGTCCTCGACAAGGAGCGCGCCATCAAGTCAGGCAACACCGCCTTCCAGACCGACGATGCCACGTTTGCGCGGAGTTCGAGCCACGTGTGCAAAGCCGACATCATCGTCGTCCACGGGCCACCGCGCGAGATGCTGATGGGCAAGAAAGGCAAGGCCCTAGAGGCCGTCAACGCGCTCCTCTCGCGCGTCCAGCCCGAGCTCTTCATATGTGGCCACGCCCACAACGGACGCGATCTGACCAAGGATCGGGTGGCTGCCCTCCCCGATGGAAGAGGCATTGGGATCAACGCATGCGTCTCCTCCACCTACAACTCGATTTACGGATATCCTATTGTGGTAGATCTTTGAGAGTGTAGACCGTACCAACCGGTAACAAGTGCACCCTGGTTGCTTCGTAACACGGTACGAGAGTAAGTACGCAGTCATGGTGACAACATCGAACTTGCAGCTTGCACGGCACAACCATGTTGCTCGGGCCTCGGCTCGCGGCTCGCCCTCGCGGGCCCGTCGACACGCCGACCCTTCCCGTTGAGTCCAGCACCGTGCACGGGTAAGTCGCCCCGCGTGGCAGTCGGAGCGGAGTGTGGGCCGGCCACGGACCCCGCGCGCGCCGGCGCGAGAACCAAGTCTTCTCTGTGCATCACAAGTTAGGGATGATGATTTATAATCGGCATGCCCGAGAGCTGGCCACACTAAGGGCCGTCGGCCGAGCTCTGAGACAGTCCCAGTAGTGTCGTGTGGTGCCGGAGAGGCGGCGGGTCCGGGCGACCGGGGCGGACGCGACACCTACTTCGCAAACCAACCCGCTCCGACTTGTGGCTCTTCACCCGGGAGGACCCGAGCCGGCCCCACGGTACACTCATGGAGTTACACTCAGATTGCACACATACGTATCAACTGATACACCACACACAGTCGCGGTACGTCGACCTTTTTCAGATTGGCTCGCTTCGTCGCTTGGTGCCCCTCTTGCGTGCGCGCCGCGCGAGCTCACACGAGCAGTATCCGGGGGCGACCCCGAGCCGCGTCACATAGACACCCAGAGCCACCTCCCTCGACCACCTCCCACCACAGCGCACAGGGAGACGCGGTTGGTTTATGGTCTTGAGAGGGCCTCCACTGCCCCACACACCAAGAAGTGCTCTCGGTGCAATATGGCCTCGCGAAGAGCTACTTGGATGACTACACAAACATCGGATCCGCGAGTATCTCGATATAAGGGCTCCCATAGTCAGATTTACCTGTGCTGTACTTGACCAACGTCTTAGAAGCCCCCTCGACCATGCTAGTGATAGGGTCGTTAAGGCCCAATCCTGCTTCGAACTCGGCACGGTCGATTTTGCCGTTGCCGTCGCGGTCGAAATGGCCGAGAAACTCAGCGGGGGTGAGACTGCCGTCGCCGTTGACGTCTATTCTCGAGAACGCGTCTTGACGAGTTCGAGTCTGACAGACTGCCATGCTCGTAGAGGGTCGGTGCTCGCCTGCCACCACGCTCGTGGAGGAATCGCCACCGACGGCCTCCTGATTCCAGCTACCCACTTGCCTGTCGAGCACGAGCACCGTGTACGGCGGGAAAAGGACCTCCTGCTCTTCGCTGAACTGGGAGAGCAGGGAGATGTCAGCGCCGCAGTGGAAGTGGCCGTCGCTAGGCGGCTTAATCCTCAGCTTCCAGAGTACGTTGGCCCCCTCCGCGTCCATGTACTCGAGGGGGGTCTTCTTGTCCCTGGAGGTGCTCATGAAGGCGATCTCCGTCGCGCAGATCTTCCCTTGTTCGTCCACCGACCAGAAACTGTGGGGCAACTGTGCAGCCACGCGAATGTGGATGGGGCACAGAGTGAGAAGGGTCGGGCGGCGAGGGACATTCAATGCGCCTGGCGTGCTGCTGCGTTCGACAACGTGGGCTCAGGAGAGTTGTTGTTTGCTGGAAGCACACCTGGCCGCGCACACCGCGATAGAGAAACCCATCCATTTCGTGGTCCATCATGATCGCTGAGAGCTTGCGAATGCCCGCCATGATGTGTTTAGTAGTGTGAATGAAGGTGATCCCCGCGTGGCGCGCCAGCTCGGTTTTGAAGATGCCCGAAAGCTTACCGAGCTGCCTCAGAAAAATGTTGATCGGTGCGAATGCCGGGCCAGAGTAAAGGCGAATGGCCAGAACTTCGTCAAGGCTCAGGTAGGCGTGGGATTCTGGAAGCCGATCCTTCAAGCTCTTATCTTCCTCGCGCCGCTTTCGGATCAGCTCGTTCGCATTGCGAAGGAAGTCCGCGGGCAACCAGCCCTCGTGTGTCACGTCACGCTCCCCAATACCCGCTATTAGCGTCCTTGTCGCCTCCCCATTGACATACTTCCACTCGCCCACAAGTGTGTGCTCCACGCCGCCGCGACGGTCAGTCCAAGACATCTGGCGTGAAAATTCCTGCTCCATGGTCAGGCTCGGGGAAAGCAGCAAGCTGTTCAGGCCGTCGATGAAGGCGGTTCGATCCGAGTACTGCAGCATCATCGGCTGCGAAACCGTCTTTGATTCGGTGACCACCTGGTCGCTTCCTCCGTCGCTGCCAGAAGACCGGATAGCCGTGGTGGAAATGAAAGTGGCTGTCACTCTATAGAGGGTCTGCTGGATCTCGATGCTGCCCGGCGTACCCGAGGGGCATACTGCGCCGTTCTCGTCGATGGTGAAGCTACGCTCGATCACCTCCCGCAGCCGGAACAGCGTATTCGGTGGGTAGACGGCCACGGAGGGTAGCCCGTCACGTTTTTCGCCGCCCAGAAAGATCGGCGCGTGCATGCCGTCGCTGTTGGCGACCTTCGAGATGAACTCGACCACAGGCGAGTTCTGCACGACGTAACGTGTGCCCTTCGCGTCGGTGACCTGCTGCGCGAAGCCGGAGCCGAAGCCGAAGTCGGTCTGCTTCAGTTCTCGATCAGTTCTGGATCCGGCGAAGCCGAAGTTGCCCTTCCCGCAATTGACCTCGGTCGCCGACAGCGATGTAAGGCCACGGAAGCCGTATTGGTCCGGATAGTTGATTGTCGCCCACCTGGAACGTACATGGCGGAGGGAGGGGCAGTGCGGCAGTTCGGTCGCAAGCCACGAGGAGGTGTGGAGGTCTGCGAATCACTGGGCACGTGCAGATTCCATAGGGTTACACGCACCGGCTGTCTTGCTTCTCCAGCGAGTATTCGCCATAGAGGTGCTTGAACATGCTTGGACACGCTTGGACATGCTTGGACTCTTTTCGTTGTTTGTCCGCGACGGTGAAGAGGGTTTCGCACAACGCATGGAGGCTCGCCGAAAATTGGACTGCTTTCGTTCGCGATTGTAGCGCCAATTTGAGTGAACGGGCGAGCGGCTGCCGCCGCCGCGTAAGGAGCTGCACAATCGTCGATTCGTCCTCGGTCCAGCACAGCTCGGGGTCCGATAAATCCTGCTCGATCAAGCGTCGCTTGTCTTCAATCAACGTCTGTAAATCAGTCTTACCAAAACGGTTGTTGAGGATGTCAGCCTCGGAAGCGTCTGGCTTGGCTTGGTCAATGCGGAAAAAGTCAAGGGTCAGCTCCGTCCATTCGTCCTTCCAATTCCTATCTGTTGGCGCGGGTCCGATGATTTCCGAGAGCGTGCGGAGGAAGTCTGAGCGAGTGGACTGCAGGGACTGGGCGAGGACTTCAGCGCGTGCATTGAGTTGGCCTTTCACAACCTCCAACTCCATGAGCGCCTTCTGCACATCGGGAATGTGATCCCTATCCAGTTTTGGTACAGCCTCCTTCAGGTGAGAGAGGCACTCCAGCAGGGCGCTAATTTGTTGTCCCGCCCAGGCACCGTCACGATCCCCCTCAACGCGCTGGCGCACGCGCCGGGCCTGGTCGTCGGCATGCTGGGCAGCGCTCTTCTCGCAGAATGCGCGATCCCCGCCCTGGTCGTCGGTGAGCCGGGAGGACCGGGCAGCGCTCTTTCCTGACATAGAGAATTCGTTTCGTTTCGAGTCTTTCAAAGAAATCACACCACACGTAAAACATCAACACTGGACGTCGTAATCTCGTGACCGTGTAAGGGAAGTCAGTTCTAGTGACTTACGCGCGCTACCGTAATTTTATAGGCGCACTTTCCGCTGTACCGGTCAGCATTGTCCATTGAGAGACTGTGTGGGACCGTGTGTGGGACGTCAAATTCCGCCACTCCGACTGGGCGGCTTGCACTCGAGTGAGCCAGACTCGAGAGAGTAACGTACAGTGCTGACGCGCGTCGACGCGCGCCACGGCGCCACCCGCAGCCGCTGTCCACGCTCAATCCATGCGGCCCTTGAGCTGCCTCGTGGTGAGGCCCTCGGGCGTGAGCACGTGCACGGTGCAGCCCCAGCCCGCGAGGCAGTCGCGGTCGACGCCCGAGAGCAGGCACTGCGCAATCACCTCGAAGAGGTCGTCGGGCTCGAGGTCGGGCTTGTACATCGACTCGCACAGCCCATACATGGCCTCAGGGCAGTCGCCCGCCAGTATGAAGTCCTTCGTGTACACCTGCGCCCCGAGCAGGTCCATGCCGCATAGGTAGGGCGTGTTGGATTCGCCCTCGAGGCCCGCGATGACGGGCTCGCAAAAGTACGGGCCAAAGCGGCGCTCGTACAGCAGATTGGACACCATGTTGGAGAAGACGGTCGGGCTCATGTCGCGCTCCTCGCGCAGGCGGTACATGTTGGTGCGGAAGACGAAGCGCTGCTCGAGTGTCTGGCAGTCAGTCGCCAGGCCCGTCAGGCCGCACAGAGTCTTGTCGTTCACCTGGAACGTCTTCCTCATCTCGCAGGAGATGGTCTGGTTGCGCAGGCCGTACCGCTTGTCGCTGGCGATGGCGACGCAGTTCTTGCCGGCCATCGCGATAACGGCAGAGCCGTTGTACGACATGATCGACATGGCTCTCAGGCGCGCTCGGCGGGACACGCACGGGTCCGCAGGGAGCGAAGCGTCGGCCGCGCGCGCGAGCGCTGAGGCCGAAGGCTGGTGCGCTGCAGTAGAAGGCAAGGATGGCAAGACAAGGCAAGAAAAGGCAAGTCGACCCATGTTGAGGCCCGCATCCTCTCATCGGGGGAGCCAGGACAGTGCCAGGACACATACAGTACATTTTCTGTGGCTCTCGACTTTAACTTTGTTCGCTTTTTGGCCGGCGCTTTCGTCGTGGTCGTCATGGCGGTGCTCCTCTCCAGCGCACCTGCTGCAGCTACCCCGCACGGGCTTCGATTTGGTGCAGACGGCAGCCCAGGGGGCTTCTTCAACGTTGTTGGCGATGGCGTCTCCTCCAAAGGCGACGTGATTGAGTATAGCGGGATCCGCAAGTTGCAGGAGGATGTCGAGGATGTTAGTGGCGATACTACCGGCGTCCCCGAGCCGCCGCCACCGCCGCCGCCGCCGCCGCCACCACCACCACCACCTTCACGACCGCCGCCGTCGCCGCCGCCTCCACCGACGCCGCCTCCACCGCCGCCGCCGCCTCCACCTCCTCCTCCGCCGCCGCCCTCGCCACCACCGCCATCTTCGCCACCACCGCCGTCTCCACTGCCATCGGCACCGCCACCATCTCCGCCACCCTCTCCGCCACCCGAGCCACCGCCTCCCTTGCCTCCGCCGCCGTCACCGCCGCCGCCGTCTCCACCACCGGCCCTGGAGAATGAGTATAGGCGCTGTTGGTACAGCTGCGATCTGAAAGCTGGCCCATGCCCCACATTTTGCGGCACGCATGGTAGCTGCTGCAAGGAAGGCGACGAGACTTGCGAGAGCGGCTGCGTTAATGAGTACTGCTGCGTGCCATTGCTTGGCACCGCTGCGGAGGCACTCTCGAGGCACCACGAGGTTCCCTACGTGGAGTTCTATCTTGGTGACGTGATCGAGTTCTACCTCGCGGAGTTATACCTTGGACTTCTCGCGGGGTCTGTGCTCGCTTGGTCTGTGCTCGCTTTGTCTGTGCTCGCTTGCTGCGGCGGCGCTCTGTGTTGCATGCACCTTCACCAGCAAGCCAAGGCGCTCGCCGACGCCGAGGACGCGCTGCTGCTGCCACCAGACGGGATGCGCTCCGAGATATGCTCCGGGATGCGCTCCGAGGAGGCAGGCAAGTCTGAGCAGGCCTCCACGGGCAAGGTGGTGGAGTCTGCGCCCTCGTGCGTCGGCAGGGCCCCGCCCTCTGGCGGCGCCATGCATGACGAACCCCGACCTACCAAATATGGCGGCGCCACGCCTGACGAACCCCGACCTACCAAATATGGCGGCGCCACGCCTGACGAACCCCGACAAGATGGCAAGCTGTTAGTCATCTCGCCCTTCAGCGGCGCCAAGGTGCTCGTCGATCCTGTGACGCTCGACGCGATGTCGCCTGCGAATCTGACCTCGGTGAGCTTTGGAGGCCGGAAAGATCAGCGGCAGTCGCCCGTGCTCTGGGACTGGGCCTTGCCCAGCGCTGCCAAACAAGCCGCCGCCTTACCGATGGGCCCGGCCACGTGGAAGGCAGCCCGGGTGGCGGGCGGGGAGACAAGCGCTTCTCAGCCGGCTTCGCCGACTCGCTCGCCGACCCGCTCAGCCTCGCCGACCCGCTCAGCCTCGCCGACCCGCTTCGGCGAGTGGACCGAGGAGCGCTCCCCCCTCGCCGATACGTCACGCTCGCCTGCCCGCTCGCCGCTCGGCTCGGCGCTCCGCGTGTCTCCCCGTCTGCTCGGGCTTGCTTCCCCACTTGGGTCCCCGGCCAGACATTCTCGGAACGGCCCTTCGTCGCCGTCCTCTCCACCTCGTGTAACCACACCGTAAGCTGAAGGTAACGGCGTCCCCGCCCTAACCCCGCCACGTGACTCCTCGTGGCAAGTAGACTCCAGCCCCCAGCACGCGCCCAGTTGTCATGGTCCGGTCCCAGTCGTTCCGTCCCGCAGTCTCACGCCATCTACTGGCACAGCTCAGTCGACACACGGTCTATCAAGTAGTTTTACGGGCGTGATGTGTGCGGCGGCTTTCGAAAGGTTCCAGGTTAGCGTCTGTACCTCCGCTCGGCGGCCGTGCGCGAGCGGCGAGGGTCTCGCCGGCCGCGGTCAGGGTCACCTGCGGGGTGCGGGCTGAGAGACGGCGCCGCCCGACGCACAAAATTCCTGAACACCTCACGTTTCACGTTTAAATTACAACCTGAACCTCACCGGGTCGCTCGTCTGTCACGTCAGTCCGAACCCACAGTCAGTCTATTTCGTCGCGCGCGGTCCGACACCCCGCTCCGCTCACCACACCGTCCGCGCCATCTCGCAAAGGACGGCTGTCGGCTCCGCGTCGTGTACCGGATACACCACATACTTAGAGACCTTCTCGGGCAAGTGATCGGATACCTTCCAGTCCCCGCGGTGCGTCTCTCTGTGAGTGAGCGCCCTCACGAGTCGCGCTCACGAGCCCGCTTCTGCTTCACCTTGTTGCGATTGACGACCAGGCTGTGCTGACGCAGCTTCCGCCGCCACGTCTCCAGGTGCTCGTCCGCGAGGCGGCGCAGCAAGTCAAAGTCAACGTCGCGATGCATGCCCCAGAACTTGTTCTTCTCCCAGTCGTGCTTGGGGAAGCTGGGCGAGGGTAGCCGGTGTAGGATGCGCGCGACAGCACGGCCCGTGAGCTGCACGCCCGCCTTGCCCACGTCCGTCGCGTGCGTCGCCACAAAGTCAAGCACGTCGCCGCGCAGCGAGGGCGGAAGCGTGCGCCGCCGGAACGGTGCGCTCCATCCCTCCTCCTCGAGCTCGCCGTCCGCGAAGTAGCGAGCGAGCAGCGCCTCTGTTGAGGGAGCCTCGTTCGCAGCGTCGCCGCCGCCGGCCGCGCCGCCGCCGCCGGCCGTGCCGCCGCCGCCGCCGCCTCCGACGCCGCCGCCAGTGGCGAGCGCCCACAGGAGGGTGGCGCTCGCGTCGAGTTTGGTGCGCTGCAGCTGCTCCACGTGTTGCATGCGGCGCAGCAGCTCGGCCGTGAGTGCACGCTGCTCAGCGGCCGTGGGCGTGGCCTGCAGGGCAAAGTAGAAGGCGGGATCATGCAGCTCGAGATGGAACACACCGCCCACATGGAGCGCGGCGAGCTGCTCGTACGCGGCGTGGGCGTCTAACCCGAGCTCCGACGCGGCCTGCACCAGCGGCGCCTTGTACACGCCGTTGGTCTGCTTCGCATACTTGAGGAGCATCGCTACGAGGGGCGATCGTGCGCCGACCACCTCGGCAGGGTCCACGTGGAAGCGCATGACAGCGGTGCGCCGGATCTCGGGGAGCAGTGTGAATAGGCCACTTGAGCTCGCAGGGCCTCTGCGGAGTGGCGCCGACCGCTCACCGCTGGGGGCGGCGGCAGCGGATCGAGGCGCCGCCGGCGCGAAGGCCGTCGCCTCCTCGCCGCCGCTCATCTCATCGTCCCCGCCGGCATCGCCGCCGCCGTCACCGCCACGACCGTCGCCGTCGCCGTTGGCATCCGGCTCGGGGGGCGCCTCCCAAGCAGACGCCGGAAGCTCAGCGAGCAGCGCGAGCGCCGTCTGCGCCACCTCGCGCGACATGTCCAGTTTCGTCTCGAGCTGCTGCTGCGCGAGCTCGCCGTACCCGTTGCGCGCGTTCCGGAAGAGATGCGTCACCATCTGGTGCAGCTGCTCATGCTCGACGCCGTCGCGGAAGCACTGCGAGTGCAGCCGCCGGTAGTCCTCCTCGCACAGGAGTGAGACGCAGCGCGCGGGGAGTCCATCGCGGCCGGCGCGACCCGTCTCCTGCACCCACGCCTCGATGGAGCGCGGAAGCCCTGCATGCACCACGAGCCTCACATCCGCCTTGTGCACTCCCATACCGAAGGCGACCGTCGCGACGACGACCTGCAGCGCGCCGCTCATGAACGCACCCTGTACCTGCTGGCGCTCGAGAGAGGGGCGGCCTGCGTGGTACCCGTCGCACTTCCAGCCTCGCGAGCGCAGGTCGCGGGCCGTCTCGTCCACCTCCCAGCGCGAGTTGCAATAGACGATCGCCGCGCCGCCGGGAGGCAGCTCGTTGCTCAGCAGCGTGCGCACGCGCCCGAGCCGTTGGTTCGGGTCGACGATCTCGGCAGCGAGGTGCAGGTTGGCACGGAGCACAGCAGCGGGGCGGCACACCGCGTCCGCGGGAAGGCTCAGTGTGGAGCGGATCGAAGCGGCGGTGCGCTCGGTGGCTGTGGCGGTCAGCCCGAGCAGCGTGCTCACGCCAAGTGCGTGCAGCGTCGCCCCCACCGACATGTAACTCGGCCGGAAATTGTGCGACCACTCCGAGAGGCAATGCGCCTCATCGATGCATGCAAACCCGAGTGGCGGGAGCGCGGGAGCGCCGCAAGCGCGGCACACGCACGCGCCGGCGCCGCCGACCTGAGCACACGAGGGGGCGTGGAGGGCGGCGCCAGCGTCGCAACCGCCGGCCCAGGCGGCCAGTCCGTTCCTGCTGCCAGTCGCCCGCTCGGCGGCGGCCGTGGCGGCGCGCGCCGCGGCGGCGCCCGGCTCGCCACACCGGCAGCCCGCCACCCATGGCAACGAGCGCAGTGCCTGCTGGAAGTGGTTATCGGCGAGTCTCTCGGGAGCCACGAAGAGGAGGCGCGTGGGCGCGGTGCCGGCGGCATCGCGTCGGCGGAGGGCCTCGAAGGTGGCCCGTCGCTCGTGTGCCCCCATGTCCGACGAGAGGGAGACGCCATGCAGGCAGCTGGGCAGCTTGGCTATCTGGTCGGCAATCAGCGCAAGCAGCGGCGAAACCACGATTGTGATCTGGGTGCTCAGGAACGCTGGCAATTGGTACACGAGGGACTTGCCGCCCCCCGTCGGCAGCACGAGCAGCGTCGACTGACCACGCAGCAGACGGCGCATCGCCTCGAGTTGGCCCTCCTTGAACTCCTCAAGACCGAAAGCCCCTCGCAGCGCCTCGTACAGCAGCGCATCAACTGCCGAGCGGTCGTCGTGCGACCGGCGGCCGCCGCGCGCAGCTGAGGGCACAGCCAGAGGCGCGTTGGTTGCGGATGCGCTCCGGGTCGCACCGCCGCTGCGCTCGCCACCGCTGATGTCGTCTGCCGTCGCCGCGCGAAGTCGTCCATCCGCGGCGGCAGCGGCGGCGGCGGCGGCGGCGGCGGCGGCGGCGGCGGCGCACGCGCTCTCGAGGTCGAATGCCGCAAGCGCCTCGTCCGAGATCTCATCCAACGCCTCGTCGCGAGTGCCGCGGCTGCTGCCGCCGCGGCCGCCGCGGCCGCCGCCGCCGCCGCCCTCGCCGCCCTCGCCGCCGCTGACGCCGCCGACGCTGTCGACGCCCTCGCCGACGTTGTGGTGCCATTCGGCTGAGGGACCCTCAAACGCCTCTGCGCCGCCGCCCAGCCGGCTCGCGCGGCGCAAGAGGTCGCGCTGTGGCTCACTCAGCCCCTCCCAGGACGCCGCCGCCGCCGCCGCCGCACCGGCCGCCCCCCCCTCCGTAGCCACATGCCGCCAACGAGCAACGTCGGCAGAGGCCGCGGGCGCCCTCGCGGAGGGCAGGCTCGCTCGCAGCGCGTCGCCCAGATCGCCGACGCCCGCGGTGCCACCGGCCGCGCGGTCGCCAACTGACGTCACGGACGGCTCATCAGGACGGCCTTGAAGATAGAGGGGCTGCACAGGCACCACCTCGGCCTCCAGCTCGGCGCGGCTCCCCTTGCGCAGCTTGCTTCTTTTACTTTGGCGCTCGGCGCGACGCCGCTTAGCGCCGCTCTGCGTGCCCGTCTTGCCGCGGCAGCCACCGCGGCCCGCATAACTCCGATTATGCGTGTTGATCTTCACGTAGTTGTCGTTTACGGACGCGCCCGGCAGCGCGCGCGCCCGCCCGCCGCGCCCGCGCCCGCCGCCGCGCCCGCTGCCGCCGATGCTTGAGCCAGCCGCCGCTTCCGTCGCCGCGCTGCCGGCGCCGTAGCCCACCCGGCCGGCAACGCCGTAGCCCATGGCCGTGGGCGGCGGTGGCTGCGGCATGGTGGCTGCCGCACTGGCAGCGATGGCGCCATCGGCATGCGACGCGAAAGGGCCGCGCATCCGACCCATCCCGGACAGCGCACCTTGTCGTGCATCGCCCTCGTCCTCCTCCTCGTCCTCGTCCTCGTCTTCGTCCTCGTCGTCGTCGTCGTCCTCGTCCTCACTGCTGTCCTCGATCCGACGCCGCTTGGCGCGCCGAGCACCGGTCGCTTTGGCCTTGCCGGCCACGGTGGCCTTACCGGCCGCCGGCAAGGCCAAAACGGCCGTGCCACTCGCCGGCGTGGCCGTCGCAGCCGCCTCGGCAGCGAGCGGAGGCAGCAAGCCGAGGGAGCGGAGCATCTCCTCGTTGGCACGTTTGGACGCATCGCGTTGCTTCTCATACTCGGAGACCTGCCGCCATGCGAAGCCGCAGCGCAGCCCGGGCGTCAGGCACACGCACCCTGTCTCCACGCAGCACGGCACGCAAACCGGCGGCGCCGCCGCCGTTGCCGCCAACGGCGCGCACACCCGCGCTGCCGCTGCCGCCGGCGTGCCTGCGTTCGCATCTACGGCTGCTCTGGCCGCGGCCGCCGCAGCCTTGTCCACTGCCTCCCGCTCTGCGAGGGCTTCGAGCCGCTGCAGCGCGCTACTCTGCCAACCGCCGACGAGGATGACACCAGCGCCGCCGACGCCGCTGGCGCCGCTGCTGCCTGTCGAGTGCGCACCAAGCATGGCGACCGGCGGACGCGCTGCCGCGGGCGGCTGCGATGGCAGGGATGCTGAGCGCATGAGCGGGGCAGCACTCGCTGCGGCGCGAGAAGAGGAAGCGGAGAAAGAGCCCGAAGCGGACGAAGCGCGAGAGGGCGCCGGCGGCAGCACTGCAGAGGTCGACGGGGCCACAGCACCGAAGGACGACGAGGCGGCCTCGCACGACGGCAGCGGGGCCGCCTCGTTTTTGACGGCATCAGCGAGCGGTTTGCGGGTGATCACATTCGGCCGGAATGCTGCAAGCTTCGAGCGCCGCCGGTTGGCCTCGGCAGCGGTGACTGGACCGGGTGTGGGCGCTGTTGCGTCGATGCCGGTGCGCATGGCGCTGCTGGCGATGGTGGCGGCGCTCGTTGCAGTTGCGCTGCTGCTGCTGCCGCCACTGCTGGCGATGGTGGCGGCACTCGTTGCAGCTGCGCTGCTGATGATGCCACTGCTGGCGATGGTGGCGGCGCTCGTCGCAGCCATGCTGCTGCTTCTGCTGCTGCTGCTGCTGCTGCCGTTGCTGCTTGCAATCGTGCTGCTCGTCGCACGCTCGCCCTCTGTGATGAGCCCCTTGAGTTCGTTGTAGCGCGCCTGCTTCGCACGCTGCTCGGCGGGCACGTCGCCACTCGTGGGGTTGCGGCCGAAAAACGTGATGAACTCGGTTTGCCAGCGCTTGAGCTCGGCCTTGAGCCGTGCGCGCTCTTCGACGAGGTGTGCCGACATGAATTCTCGGGGGGGTTAGGGGGGAACGCGTCTTCTCGGGCGGTTTTCGCCGGTGTTCAACCCTAGTCGAATAGTACGCCAACACGTCCGTCGAATAAAAATTACCCCGAGACTCCCAAAAGAAGCGTGCGCTAGGTGACGAAATTCGTGAATCTCACAATTGAAGGCTCTGCTCGAAACTGACTGGTCCTGGAGTCCCTGGACGATGGTAGCAGCCCAGCCAAGCAGTCTGACTCCGTCCAAGTCTGTTCCTAGTCGAAGCGCGATACGAAAGCGCTCTCCAGCAGGGTGTGATCTCGTTGGACGACGCGTTCAAGTACCCCAGCGCTTCACCGATGTGCCTGATGACGGCGACGGCTTCTGCTTCGGCGCTACCATCATTGTGGGAGATGCCAAACGGGTAACGATCATCTATGACTACACGGGCGAGGTGGAGCAGTGGCCTCGAAACATGGCCATTCAATGGCTCGAGCTCGACACCGATCCGCTGTGCAACGCCCTCGAGAGATTGAGTCATTCGCTCGTGAATGACGGCCGCTCAGTCATCCCTGTCTGAGTCTCCTTGCAATAAGGCGATCATTCTCTTCACGTCATTCTACAAATAGAAGCCGGGGCCATTATAACCCAGGAGGTGGCGTCACGTCAAGATCCTCCGAGAAATTCAGACCCATAGTATCGAGCAATTGTGTTATGAGCTGCACCCCGACCGCGAAGACACGGCGATCGCACGCCGGTTTCGGACATGACTCAAGCCCATGGACAAGCCTGACGCATGGAGCTCAGACATTAGTTAGCAGCCACATGTTCATGTAAATAAATTGTATTGCAGTGTGTTCGACTAAATTTGACACCATGCCATCGTCCGGTCGGGCCTCCGCTCCTGGGCGGCCTGCGGGATACATCCTTACATCGGACAGGTTGACACGGCGCGGGTGCGGGACCGGGCACCGCCGGGGCCGGCCCTGCAGGCCCGCTCACGTCTCTCTGCTGCGAGATATCACGCTACGGCTGAACTCTCCGCTCCGCTCTAGAACCTAACAGAAGCCGGTCAGCTTCGCGCATACCCATAGAGGGAGCCCGTAGATGCAACGGTCTTCCACCCGCCCTCACCGCCACTGGGCACCGCGTCCTTGGGTGGCGAGACGGTGAGCCCGTGGGTGAGGCCCTGTGCGGCCGTCCGCGGCTTCTGCTGCGCCGGCTCCTTGGTTGAATTTGCATCCTTGGCCGGAGCGCGCGCGGGCGAGGCGGTGCGGAACGTTTGGGCACGTTCCCCTGCGCTCTGCGGGGGCTTGGAGACGTGCCTGAGGTTGGTCGCGGGCGAGAATGTGCACGCCGCCACGTGCTTGAGCTCCTCTTGCTCCACCTTCTCGGCAGTGCGAGTGCGCAGCCGCTCTGCGCGCTCGCCCGCATGCTGATGGAGCCGCTCGTGTGCCAGGCGGCCTGTTGGTGAGGGTGGAGCCTTCGCGAGCGTGCCCGCCTTGGGCAGCGAGAGCACGGCGGGCGCCTTCTCGGCCCAGCGACCCTTCACGTTGATCCCCTTGACAGCGAGGAGCGAGGCTTCGCGCACACGCTCTGCGGCCATCCTCGCCGCCGCTACCAGGGCTCCGCCGCCGCCGTCCGCCATGCGCCGTGAGAAGTGGAGGTTGGCGGTCTTCTGCGCATACAGCTTTGAGTTCCTGAGCATCCTTGCGCGCCGCCGACGTGCGAGGAAGACGCGAATGCGCTTCTGCACGAGCCTAGCAGCCTTGTGGCGTCGTGCCACCTCGCGGCTCTTCATGCCCCGATAGCCGCTCTGGATGAGCGACGCTGCCGCCGAGGGAGTCGGCGGGTAACGCATCGTCCCTCCAGTCCACGCTGTCGCACCGGTCGCCTGAAGGAGCGCCTTGGCCGCCGCCTTAGCTGCTGCGCGCGCGGCGGGCGACGCGGCAGAGCCGGGGCGGCCCGAACTAACCGCCGACTGCCGCGCTTTCATCGCGAGCGTGTGGTAACGGTCGATCGGGGAAAGGTCCGGCGCAAGGTCGTGCAGGGCGGTCAGGGCGCCGGTGCCGCCGGTTCGCCCGCCGGTGGAGGCGCCTGCGGGTCGCCATGCAGCTCGTGGAGAGCAGCTCGACACCGTCGTGGCCGAGCGCAGCGTCGGAGCGGAGGACGCACCGCCACTTGTCGCGTGGTCGCCTTTGAGGCAGGTCCGGCTGGCGCTCGTCCCAAATGCTGGGGGTGCCCCAACAACAGTGCCGATGAAGGATCCCGAGGTGCCAGGGAGCTCGGCGAGGTGAGCTTTGAGCGAGGCCGTTGGGCGCATCAGGCGCGGCGACAGAGGGCGAGCGGGCGACACAGGCCGCTTTGGCGTCGGCTGCGACTGCACCGTCGTGTGCGCGCACCAATGGTCAGAGCCAGGACAGCGTGCGCTCGAAGAGCCAAACCCCGCCCTTGGCCGGTGCGCGCGCGGGCTGTTTGCGTGGGCTCCTGCGCCCGCACCCGCCCCAGTAGTCAGGGTGGGACTCGATCCCATCCCACTCGTGGCGCCAGAAGCGGCGCCTGAAGGTGTCTCTGCTGAGGGGGGCGCCGCCCCACTCTCGCCGGTGGCGGTGGTGGCGCTGTCGCCCTCGCCCTGGCCAGCCGGAGCCTCCTTCGTCGATGGCTTGTCCGTCGCTGGCTTGGCTGCCGGTTGGTGCTGACGGATTAGCTCGATGGCGTACATGGAGGCTGCCTTGCCCATTTCCCGCGCGACGTGACGGTGCGTGCGCGCATTCTCCGCATCGCGTGCCGCCCTCTCTGTCTCGAGGAGCTGCCGCTGCATTGCGGCGCGTCCGCGCTCGAGCGCACGCTCCAGCTGTGTGTGCGCCGAAGGCGTAGGCATGACGATCGGCTCTCCGCGATGCAGCTTCTCAATCTCCGGCGGAGCAGCGATACGAGCTGACGAGACCGCCGAAGTGAGCGACCAGGACGAGGCGTTCCTCGCCGAGCTTGCGCCGGCGCCGCTGTCGTCGCCGTGCGTTGCCGACGCCACCCGCCAGCGCTCGCCAGCAGACTCCACAGAGTCAAGCTCGTCTCTCTCCTCGTCCCATGTGGGCCGCACGGGTCGCTTGTCGTCGGCTTGGGCGGCAACCTCGGCCCAGCGCACACCCGACAGCGGCCGCGTGAAGCCCTGGCCAGGAGCGGTGCCGCTACCACCGCCGCCGCCACTGCTGCTGCCACAACCCGCCGCACCGCTCTCGCCGTCATACTGAACCGAGCATGCACTGAGTACGGCACGAGAATCCTCACTGAGCATGCTCATGCCGCTTGCCAAGCCGCGATCTTGGCGCATCTGTTCGACGGCTCGCAACGAGGCCGCGGCTCCGAGCGCACGCGCATACGCCGCCTTTTCGCGCTTTAGCGCCGCACTCTCACGCGCCACCGCCCTCTCACGTTCGAGCCGGAGCTGCGCTAGCTTGCCACGCTGTGCCTGCCGCTCTATGAGCTCCTGCGGCGTCAGTCCGACGGCGGGATCGCACGAATCGAACCAACTGAGAGACGCGTCGGCATCGAGCCCCGTAGTGCGGGCCGCGGCCGCTTCGCTCAGCCGGGGCGTCGGCAGACTGTCGCGCTCGAACTTGGGAGTGACGGGCTCCCACCTAGAGCAATTGTTGTCGCGGCTGCTTCGCTGCGGGGACGAGCCGCGCGCCGGCGAAGAGGCACGTCTTACGACCTGCCACGGGCGACCGGGCGGTGGGCGTGACCGCGAGGGCGAGGCACCCCACGGCGCTTGCAGAGGTGCGTTGCCGAGCATGACAGTCCGGCGCGTTGATGGGCCCGACACGGGCGAGCCAAATTTCGACGTGCGAGGCGTTGTACTGGCGGAAGCGTAAATGAAAAACACACAAACGTCCCGTGTGTGTCCCGGCCCCCCCCCGGTGTCATTTTACCGAACATATGTCGCGTCGCGACCCCTGTTTTTCCGGAATGTTGCATTGAGTACTGTCCCGGTACCGGTACACGCCCCACGCGCGCCGCGCTCGACACGGCGGCGCCCGGAATGCGAACCGTGTTCGTCGTGCTCAGCGCCGCCGAAAAGCCTGGCATAGCCAATGGTTCGGAGTCGTTGAGGCTCCGCGCCCTGAGACGTGGCTGGCTTGCTCGGGTGCCACCGAGCGAACACCTAGTTTGGATGCTGCCCCATACGCTCGATCGTGCATCGAGCTTCAAGTTCACGGGCTCGATCAGCGGCACGGCCTTGTTCGAAGCGCTGAGAGCGGCGAGAAAACAACGTGGTGAGGCCGACTGGTTCATGCTTGGTGACGATGACACTCACGTCGATCCAGAAGCCGTCGACTCCTTTGTGCGCGCCGCGAGCCCTTCACTTGTGTACGGCAACCTGTTCCACAATGTCAGCGGCCGCGGCAACCCGAAACCATGGTGCCATTCAACGCACGGCAGTGCGTTCCGGCTCCAATTCAGCTGGTTTACGGGCGGCAGCGGCTTGCTCATCCCGGGCTCCGTGGTCAACATGCTGACAGCCAACGTGAGCAATGCCATCACGTGGGCGTGGGCGAGTGGCAGCTGCAAGTGCTTTGACGTGCCACTTGCGTGTGCGCTGACCGACCTTGGGGTCGGCTTCAGCCACCAGCCGACGCTCTTCCTCGATTCGTGCCTCTCGTGTGCCGATTGGCTGCCCACCGCTGAGCGGCGCATCCTCGCGTGCCACGCCGTCTCCGCCTTCCGTTCGTACAATGTGCACGCGAAGCGCAAGGCGCGACGCGATCGCGAGTACGTCAGGGACCATTTCGCCATACGCAGTCCGCGTGGGTACCATTGGCCGTCGAATCTGAGCCATGTCGAGCCGATCGACCGCATGGACGAGCTGCGCTCCAACCTGTGCGCACCGCGACCTCCAACGCATGCGAACACCGCCATCATTGCCAAAACGAGCACCCTTGGCCGCAGGCTCCACGCGCAGCATACCAGCCGCGTGCAGGCGACAGCTCGCCTAGTCCAGTCCTTGGGCACGCTGCACGCGACGACGCTCAACCCGGACATTCAAGCCGCCTTGGGCGGGCGCTGTGGGCTCACGACCTGGAGCAGGGACGGCTTTGGGCACCAGCTCGCTGCAGCGCTCAGCTGCGAGGCGTGGGCGATGGCGAATGCAAGCTACATCTACGTGCGCAGCAACCACACCGCCCTCGAGCACCGCCCCAGCAACGCGAGCACCTTGCTCGGCTGGCTCAATCGGCACACAGGCAGCGCTGCGGAACAGCACCAGCCTCTCAGCGTACCAGAAGCCAAGTACCACAGCAACTGCCCCAAGAAGGTGAGCCCGTCTGGGGACTTGGTCCTCCCAGCCTGCTCACCTGGCATCATCACAGTCTGCGATAGTTGCTTTGGCTTTGTCGCGCCGGAACGGGCGGAGCAGTTGCAGATACGCAAGAGGCTCGCAGCCAAGCTGCAGCAGAGTGTCGCCGCGTCCTTTGATCACGGCGAGGCCTGCCAATCGCGACGTTCGCATGTGTGCATCCACCTTCGCGGCCAGGGCGACCCCGGGCCGCGGACGACGAAGGACGTCACCTCCATGTTTGCCGAGCGAGATGCGGCCCGACAGCGTCAGAAGCGATTCCCCGCTGCCTGGTGGCATCGTGCACTCACAGCGGCTGCAGGTGCTCTAGGAAGCGCTGCACCTCGCTCCCCGGAAGCGCTTCTCGTCTCAGTCCACACGAACTCCAAGGCGCTGGCATCCACCATCTTTGGCAATTTAAGCAGGCTCGCCGACGACACGCCAATCCAGCTGCGAACCTTCGACGAGAGCTTCCCGCTGCTGCAGCTGCTGCACGAGCTCCTCTTCTGTTGCGACGCACTTGTGACCAGCGACTCGTCTCTCTCTTGGGTGGCCTCGCTCGGCACACGTGCCGTGGTGGTCGCATCGACGCCGAGCGAGAGCCACATTGGGTTCCACCACCAAGGGATCGTAGTGCCTAGAAGCTAGATCTTCCACGATGGATTTTGTGTCGCGTCGTAGACGAGACTCTTTAGGTTTAGTATTCTTTTCGCCACTCTCCTCTGTCCTCTCTAGCTTTACAGCACTCTTGGCCGCCCTTGCAAGGAGGGCCCCGTGTACCTTACCTCTTCTTCCCACGCACCTTCTTGTCCTTCTTGTCCTTGGTGCCGGCGTCGCCTCGTCCCTCTGGAGCGTCCTCGCCAGCGGCAGCAGCCTGGGCCCGCAGCGCATTGTTCGTCAAGCGCGTCGGCACGGCGGACGCGGGGTCCTCTGGCCATGGATGCTTCTTGTACTTATCACGCAGCTCGGCCCGCGCCTGCAGATAGCCGTTGGACCAGAACGAGGGCAGATCGGACGTCACAGCGAGCGGCCGGCCTGCGGGGGATAGAAGTTGGAGCTGCACAGGCAGCCGCCTTCCGCGGCTCGACCCAACTGTGGGCGTCTCCGTCGCCCCAAACCACTCTTGCAACTTGCAGGCCAGAACGGGTGCAAGGCGTTCTAGCGCCTTGTCATCCCACTCCTCGCCAGCCCCGCCGCCCGCCTTGGCGACAGATTCGGACTCGGCTACGCTGTCCGCGACGCCGCGGCCATCCTCGCCGCCGCCGTCCTCGCCGCCGTCGCCGTCGTTGAGCACATCATCGCCGTCACGCACGTAGAGCAGCTGGACGCGCGAGCCAGAAGGCGCCTCAAGGCTGACCGGTGCGCCCTCATCCAACGCACGCTGAAGCTCGTACGGGAGTGAGCGGAGGAGGAGGGCCGCCGTGTCGGTACGCGCCAGCTGCTTGAGGCTGTCTGCGACTTGAAGCGCCGGCGCGAGCCAGCCGTTGGCCGCCGTCTCGAGCAAGGAGCGCTCCGTCCAAAGGGGCCAGCCATGACTCGGGTCGAGTGCCCTCATCAGCCGCACGCGTGCGAGAACCTCGAGGGCCGGATGGTGGCGCGCCGCAGCCCCGTCACCGCCAAAGAGGGCGCGTCGCAGCCCACGCTCTCGCAGCGCCTGCAGCAGCAGCTCCTGCATCTGCGCGCTGCCCGCGGTTGGTCGCGCGAGCGGCGTGGAGCCCACCTCGAGCGCCCCCACACGCGTGACGCGCCGCGCACGCACAGAGCCATCCGAGGGCACCACGTACGCCTCGTCACGCGTGCGCACGTACGCCGGTGGCACTGCGCGTAGCAGCTGCTCGAGCGTGAGTGGCAGGGCTAGCTGCAGCCGCGCGTTGCGCTTGTCCGAGCCATCAATCGCGAGGGCGACCAAGTAGTCGGCTTGGGCGAGCGGCTCGTCCGACGAGGCGAAGGACGCCTGTCGCCCGTTGGCGAGCAAAAAGGTGTTCTCCTTGCCAGGCTGCCGCTGGGCGCACCGCTCGAAGAAGCACGCCGCGCTCAGCTCGGCGCTCAGCTCGTCGAGGCTCGGCGGGGACTTGGAGGTGACTCGTGACGCCTGCAGAGCCGCAGCGAGGCTGGTGGCCGACACAGCCGCCGGGACGACGTCGGCGGCCTCGGTCCTGCTGGTGTCAGCGCTCGTCACCTCTGCCGCGCCCTCCCTCCATGCTGCCACCTCCTCGTCGGACGCCGCTTCTTCCGCTTCCACTCCCTCCACCGCCACCTCATCTTCATCCACCACTACGGCGCTCACAACCGCCCCGGCTGCCCGTCGCACGCGCTGGCACAGCTCGGCGCACGTCGCCCGCGCCCGCTTCCATGCCCCCATGTTAACTCCCTGCATCCCATCCCACTTCAAAGGATCCGATGTCTTCCCGCTCGAAAGGATCGCACGGAGCCGGGGCCGTGCGTCGCAGCCGTGGGTACGCGCTCCCCCCTCGAGCACGTCCCTCTCCTCGATGAGGGCCACGAGAGCGCACGCCACCTCCACGGGCGAGGTGGCGGCGTACTTTTCAGCCACGGCGACGTACTGGCTACGCTGCTCGAGCGCGAAAGCGGTGAGCAGCGCGTGCGCGAGGCGCGGGTGCGCTGGCAGCGCGGCAAGGGCGCGCCCCCTCGTCGTGAGGCGCCACTGCAAAGGTGTTCCCGCGCCCTCTCGAGCGCCTTCGCCCTCACTGGCGCTCAAGGCGCCGAGTATGACGAGCAGATCGCGCGCGCGCTCGACGGAATGCGCTGGCGGCGGATCGAGCCACGGGAGCGCCACGAGCTCTGCATCACTGACGCAGCCCCAGCGCGCCAGAGAGAGCACCACGGGGGCGAGGTCAGCCTCGACCATCTCGGGCGGCGCTTGCTCGACTAAGCGCAGCTGCTCGCTCTCACTCCACAGCCGGTACGCAGTGCCCGGCGCCACGCGCCCAGCGCGCCCAGCACGCTGCGTGGCAGAGCTCTTCGAGATCGGCCGCGTCACGAGCGCCGCCATGCCCGTGTTCGCATCGTAGCAAGAACGCCGATGGAGCCCGCAATCAATGACGATGCGCACGCCGCGGATGGTGATGCTCGACTCGGCGATCGAGGTGGCGAGCACGACGCGACGCCTGCCGTCGGGGTCCTCGTCGATCGCCTCCTTTTGGCGCTCAAACGGCAGCGCGCCGTACAGCGGCAACACGCGCAGCTTCGCGGCGAGCACCGCGGGAAGGCTCTCGCCCAGACGGCGCTCGAGACGGCGCTCGACCCCCCGAATTTCTCTCTCCCCCGGCAGGAAGACGAGGAGATCGCCCGACGGCGCGGAGCGCAGCGCAGTGAGCACGGCTTCGCACACCTCCTCCTCGAGCTCCCAGGGAGGCGCGGCGGCCGCGAGGAGCAGGGGGCGTGAGCTCAGCTGCACGACGTTCACGGGAAAGGCGCGACCTTCCGACGTGAGCACCGGGCAGCCCCCGAGGAGTTTGCTCACGCGAGGCGCGAGGTCGCCACCCAGGGTAGCCGAGGTGACGACGAGGCGGAGGCTCGGGCGCAGCGCGAGCTGCACCTCACGGCACAGCGCGAGCAGCGTGTCGGCCTCGACACTGCGTTCGTGGAACTCGTCGAAGATGATCGCCGCTACCGACTCGAGGGACGGGTCGTCTTGGATGCGCCGCAGCAAGATTCCCTCAGTCACGACGAGCAAGCGAGTCTGTCGGCCAGCGACTCGCTCACCTCGCACACTGTACCCCACGCGTCCGCCCACGCGCTCGCCAAGCAGGCTCGCCATCCTCAAGGCCGCACCACGCGCAGCCACGCGCCGTGGTTCGAGCACAAGTATGACGCCGTCCTCGCGCCAAGATGCGTCGCGAAGCAAGGCGAGCGGCATCGCCGTTGTCTTTCCGGCACCAGGAGGCGCTTGCAAAACGAGATTGGGCACGTCACGCAGCGACTCAACGATTGACGGCAGTAGTGGTGTGATGGGGAGGTCCTCGTCGGCCAAAGCGCCAGCCATGATTTGTGGGCAGGCCCGGTTAACATGTTGCAACGAGCGCAGATAGCGTGGTGCTAGGAGCGCGGCCGATATGCTTACAGCGTGTATGAGAAGCACGATCAGCATCGCCGCACACAAAACCCTTCAGGATTCCGAATAGGTGGGGGTCAGGGTATGATCGTCTGACCAAAAAGCTCTTCAGGCATACCCCCATACACTGTGGACGGTCTGGTGGCCGCCCGACAGAGCATACCCCCGTACCCCTGACGGCCACCTACCATAAATGGTATGTTACGGACGCGAAAGGCC